>JAVQJL010004493.1:0-33109 GCA_036024295.1 Nannoperca obscura
TATATATACAAACTCAGTGCAAGCTATCCAAATATATTAAAAAAGGGTTTATTCTAATGCGATAAATATGGATAAATATAATAAATGAGAAAAATAAATAACAGAAAATAAACAATTGATTGCAATAAGAAATGTAAAAAGATTGGTTTTATTTCTCAGGTACATACAATTATATGACAGAAATGTCCATGAAATTGTCAAATGCAGCCACATGCTAGAAGAAACTTTTATAACAACAACATAAATATTTACAAATTAAGTAAGTGTAATAATTGTGTTATACATGCTTTTATACAATGCACATGCATTTTGTACAGTTTCACGTTCAACCATTGTAAATTCTTAACATTTTTCTTAGTTTGAATAAAATAATCAGTGCACATATGCAGTCCAGTTTAATTGCTGCTTCTCAGTGATTAAGGGTGTTGTGTTAAGACACCAGGTGAGATCTTTCAAAACAGTTTTGGAAGTGTGTCCCACAGCTCTTTCTTTTCCCAACAGTTCTTGTTTTGCCTGGGGAACTTTACTACACCAGGGTCATGACCTTCAAAGAGGCAGGCTGGAACCGACGAATCTTCTTCTTCAGAGCTCGGGAAGCTTTGATGCGGCAGGCTGATGGTTCGGGGCGTGGGAGCTGCTGCAGGGGCCGTCCAGCGGCAGTGGGCCCCATAGCAGCCTCAGCCCACACCAGACCTCTCTCGTCCTCGTGGATGTCCACCTGGTCCTCCTCTTCCAGGGACAGACTGCTATCGGAGTCTGAGATGGACTGGAAGCTCTGGCTGGACTCGCTATCTCCAAAGCGGTTGGTGGTGTTATCACTCATCTCCCCCTCGCTGCTTTCAGCAATGGTGGAGTGAAACAGTGAGGCGCATTCTGCTGAGTACTCCGACTCGCATCTGGGTGGGTAGTGGCTATGGAAGGGTGTTGGAGGGTATCTAGCATTAAGATTGTGGAAGAAAGAGTTAGTGGACATGGAGGATTGAAAGGAGCGAGGAGGTCCTATCCATTGACCCGGCTTGGCACTCATACTGCGGACCAACTGCATGCTCCCTGGTGCCTGAACATGGGTCTCTTTTGAGCCCTGACGCTGAGCACATGAGGCCTGGAACATCTCCATATCGGACGGCCATTTGGCAGCCCCCTGCCTCCTCTTCCTCTGCTCTATAGGTTGCTCATACTCGAGGCTCTGCAATCTGCGACTTTTGCTGGACTTTGTAACAGCAGGGATGGGATGTGGCTTAGGCTGGACCTTGTGGGTGTACATGAGTCCCGGGCTACAGTGGCTGGAGTCTGAGCCTGAGCCCTGTTTGCGCTCCTCTGTGTGACAGGTGGCACATTTCTGGGTCACTTTTCCTTTTCCTGATCTTCTCTGTTCCCCCTTGGGTCCACCGCTGGCCTCTCTGGTCCTTTCACCAGAGGAGTAGCTATGTTGCTGCCTCATTGCTCGAGGCTTCTCACTGCTTTTTCTTCTCAGTTTCACGGCTTTGGTTTTACGATCTGCCTGTCGCACCATGACCCTCTGAGATCCAGCTGGGACAAATTTGGCATGGACAAACTCAGGGGAAGCAGTGTGACCAGCGTGAACCTCAAAGCCTTGACTCTTTTCGGTGCTGGAGTTGTGGGCCATTGCCGATCTTTGCCTATGGCCCTTCCTCTCTTGTGGCCTTGACTCTGGATCATCCCCACATCTTTTATCTGAATTGCTTCTTGCTACACTCCCACATTCTCCTTGCGGTTTATCATTCTTCCTCAGGGAGGAAGTGATGACCTCATCAGAGCTGTACTTTCTCGTGGCAGCAGGATAAGAATATCGATACAAAACCTCTGGGGCTCTTACTGATTGTTTGTGGTTTGCATCATCAGCTAGCTCTTGATTGGAGTAAGTCATGCAGTGTCTCTTCTGGTCGCCATCCAGTGGGATGATATTTGTGGTCTGGGTTGGAATAGGCTGCAGCATAGATACTTCTTTCTGTGACACTTCAGGAAACACTGTTACAATTTCAGTGGGCTTCCTGTGATAATCACAGTGTGCCTGCAGAATCTGTGTGCAAGTTTCACCACTCATTTTGCTCAAGCTGCGTAGAAGGAGCTTGTCAATGTAACCCAGGGTCTTGGTCTCATTACCCATTTGTGCCCTCTGGAGGGTGTCAGAAGTGTTCGCTGGGTGTCCACGGCCTTCTAAAAATCCAGGTGTGGCTAGGTCGCCCCCATGGGAAAAGATTGGGCTCTGGAGAGCCACAGCGTGCAGGGGGCTGGGGTAGTGGTACACTTCAGCCCCACTGCGGGACACCAGGTTGCTCTGGAACTTGGGGTCCACTGTGGAGGTCTTCAGATTTGAGCACATTGAGGGTTTTCTTGCATCCACAGATCTGTAGTGGCCAAGCCCTTGGGCCATCATCCTATCAAGATCACCTGATGGGCAATAAAAAATACAAATTAACCTTTCAAATCACTGATCCACTGAAAAATTACATCTTATTCTGCAGCAAAATAAATGTTGAGCTGCTTAGTAACAACAACAAGAGACTATCTTAAATTAGAGATTGAGAAATTTGGTTACCTGTTGACACAGGTCTTGGTCGTGCCTTTTCTGTGCCAGTAGTGCTTGCTCGAATCCTGCTGCTGCCAAGATGGAGGCCTGTGGCCCGCAGAGGGTTTGGCTGGGTAGTGCTCTCATCAGCGGAACGCCTGCGGCATACATCAACTTGTGATGGAGGGGTAATGTGGGAATTAGCAGGGCTCATGGAAAGGAGAAGGCTTGTCTGGGAGGATGACAGACACTCACTATACACAGAGGTGCAGGAGTTGGACAATGAGCAAGAGCCGCCATCGCTGAGCTCATAGAAACCTGGAGAGAGCAGGAACAATTATGCACATGAGTATTTTTCTCAGTCTTTAACATCATGTGATGGTAGCTTGAGTGGATACGTTTTTACTAGCTGTAAAGTAAACAACTGTAGGGCTTTTTGTGAGTGCGTGCCCACCCACCTGAACTTGGCCTGCTGTCACTCTCCAGCTGCTCTGTGGAGGCCTTGCTCACATCCAGCTTCAGCTCAATGATCTGTTGGTCCAGCTGCTGCAAGTGAGTCTTCAAGCCTACATCCTGTTTCCGAAGACGAGACTGTAAAACAGATGCATAATGTTTTAGCCAACCCCTCAAAATATTTGGGGTACATCCAAAAGGCAAACATTTTTTCAGGAAAGAGCAAGCTCAAGAAGTGGAAGTTGTGCAATAAAGCTCTTCTTGTAGACACATGTATACAATTACACAGAAATTCTCTGTACAGGTATATGAATGGGAAAATGAAGCAGAAAAGTCAAGACAATGGTTACCAACGCTATAATTATATTAAGACAAGGTCCGTTGGTCAGATAAAAGATGCTCTAATGTACAGCCATCAGGAAAACAAAAGCGACTCAGCTGTGGCTGATGATTAACCCCAGCAGGACATGGGGGAGCATGGAAGAAGAAGAAAAAAAGAAGAGGCAGTGGTGGGTAACTCATTTCTCCCCCACAGTGAGGGCCTGGCCATTGTGTAAACTACTTGAGGAAGAGAGCTTGGGGGTTGGGGTGAAGGACTGTTTGCTTTGCAGTTAGGGCTGGGCATTTACTGTTACAGTTGTTCATAAAATGAAGGCTGGGGGTCATTGCCTGCAAAATGCACCATTTAATCAATGTTTTTTTACTCTTGTAAAATGAAATTAGTTCAGCTGACTTCTATTTAAACTACAACAGAAAAGGTTTTTGGAAAGTGTTTCTGAACCATCAAATATGTAGCTGTTGGTGTTTTTTAAAGATGGGTTGTGGTGAGTCTGCCCTGGCTCCACTTGGCAGGAATGTAAAACACAATTTAAACTGCAATGCATTTGCCCAGTTCCACTAAAAGTTAAGCACAGTGCCTTAATCCCTGCACTTCCTGCAAACAATTCTAACAGAACAGAAAACTTCACACAACCAGTTGTCTCCAACAGTCAGGGGCCTCTCACCCCTGAGACTCTCACTGAGTGTCATTCACAGAAAAATATCCACCTTTAAAAAACACACTGCCATTTTTTATATTTCCAGGCATTAGTGGTTAATGATTGATGTTTGCCCCCCTGCAGTCTACACATGCACTGCGTGCACGCACATACACATCTCAAAGTCCTCTTGGTCCTGCAGTGAACCTTGACTTATGACACCTATCCTACTTCCTACCCCCAGCTGAGAACATAAAAGTGTGTCTGGTAATAATTGAAGAGGGAATGCACATGAGCATCAGCTGACGGCAAGATTCAAATTGACGACTTTATTCCAAGGACAATTAAACAGTCAATTTTTAAGTAAATGTGAGCTGAGTGTTGGTCCCATGATTAAAAATAAGAACCTTAATACATTTACAAATATTATGATAACACCAAACTAAGCCCTACACATTATGTCCCTACAGAGGTATTTCAATTATTCTTTTATGGTTTTTTATTTAAATGACTTCCTACCAGCTGTTGCTTCAAGGCTGTCAGGGTCGTCTCCAGCCGCTGCTCCTCAGCCCCCATCATCCTGGAACCCTCCGGGCCTGCGTGGACAGAAGTGACCGGATCCTCTCGATCCACCCTCAGGGCCCAGCTCACCATGTCGCTCTGTCTGTCCTTCAGTAGATGCAGCTCCTGCAGCCCGGCCAGAGCAGCCTGCAGCCTCTCCCCGACCCTGCTGCGGTCTACTCCGGCTGCAGCACTCATCATCCCCGCACAAGACCCCTTCCTGCTCAGCATGCTGGAGAGAGGCGTATCCAGAAACAAAATGCTGTTGAAGAATCGTCCTCGTTCAGACTGCGCTCCTCGCAAGATAACCGCTGTGTTAGTTCTTGCTGCTGCTGCTGACCTGTTTGGTTTTTAAACTACCTGTTAGAATAAATCTTGAGCTCAGAGGAGAGACGGAGCTCCACCCACAGACCAAATGGCCCTCCTCCCCATTGGCTGGCCGCTGGGTCCCAATGAACATCTGGTACTAATCCTCCCCATTCAAGTCCTCAGTGGAGCTGCCCAGGCATGCACTAAGTTCATATGCATAATACCACATGGCATGATGAGCATATTATGCTATTTCCACTATTCTTTTGTTGTTGTTATTCTCTCCTGTAGTACTACCCAGAGATATGTGGTCAACTGTGTGTGAAAGTGTGTAAGTGGTTTCAGGGAATGTAAATGGGTTAATACAACTATTTCATGTCCTCTCATTACGAAACAACCAACCAGCAAATCAAAAAAACTATTTAATTCAAGCAGCTTTAAGGCAGATAATCTACACATTTTATACAAGGATTGAACTTGTCGCTAAAGTTCTGTGTAAAACTCAAAGCTTTAAATCACATTTACATTGAGTGGATCTGTAGCATTTCAATCACTTTTATCTTCTTCAATATAACATAAACAAACTAATTTAATGAAAGTTTTTCTATTCTGCCTTGGAAATAGACTTGAAAGAAAAAACAGCAGTCGGTCCTCGCAATGTACCAGTGATAGATGACTAACGTCCCCTTGTGGTAGTAAAGAATACTACGATTTGAGTCACGTGCATGTGTCTCTCACAGGGTGAGAATTATGCTACGTATAAATGGTCTTTGAATGCAAGTCTGCACAAACAGACTGAAGACTCAACATAATTACTTAAAAACGCATTTTAAGACTTTTCAAATTAGATAATAGAACAGTATTAAATTGTGATATTAGAACAACACGTGCCATCTAAAAGTCAGAAATCCTATCTCCCATATTCATGGAATGCTATTAGATGCTTTATTGAAGGTATTTCATGTGAGAGGAAAGTGAGAATTAGAGATGAATTTAATTATTGTGGAGAAGGTGTGGAAAGAAAGATATCAGTCATTCAAGGAAACAATCTGTGCTAAAAGAAGTGGGATGATGGAGAACCATTGCCATTTCTTGTGGGATTATCTCATATTTTGGGGATTCTGGCAGAGCTGAAATAAGCAAGTGAAAAACATTATGAATTTTGAAATCCCACTTATGGCAGAGACCAAATATATATTTTATGCATACTGTTGATGGTTACCAGGAAACTACATAATGGATGAAAGTACTCACAGAATCTAACTCAGTGGATTCAAATGCTGAAACAACTCTACACAAGGGAACATATGACAAGTGACAATTAAAGTTAGACACATCTACAAAGATGAACTCCAGTGATATTGTGCTTGGTGCTACGAGTGCCTGAATAAAAGGACACTGGTTCAGTTTGTTGTACATTTTAACTCTGTGCTCAATGTCAACAATTTTAATGTCAACAGTTATATCAACTTTGAAATATGTTAAATTAAGCTGATATAGAATCAGTGAAACTATGCTTTCTCACTTAGTCATTAACTACATGCCTTATTAAATCATATCCATGGTCTCATTTGTTCATTATTTATCTCTGTTCCTGTTTCTTGATTTAAATCCAAGGCCTCACAACAATATGACTCATGGGACAAGTACTCTTGTTTTCTTTCTACATGAGCTGCAGTTCATCTAACTGAGACGAATGAAGCACTTGTTCTCATTGTCAATAATCTGATAACAAATAAATAAGGGGATGATTGAGCCCTCATAACAGAAGAAGGCAGTATGAGGTAGGCTAAAGACTGTTCGCCTACACTGGTGCTGTTCGCACTGTATCACCGGAGGGGAGATTCTTTCAAGCTGATATCTGCAGCTATCTTGAAGCCGCAGTTCAAAGGAAATACCAAAATACTAGGAGGGGAGACCTGTGTGAGTCAGCGTCCTTCTCACTCACGCTCTGATCAAAGATAAGGTGAAATCAACAAATTTTCTGTCCACCAATATGTGGATTACAAGCTGTTTGAATGGCATTTTGGCACTTCATTCACACTGACAACATGCAATTGCACAATTAATTTAAAAGCATGAACTTTAAGACACTAGAGGGCAGCGTCACACTACTTCTCAATCTTGCAAAATTAGTTTTATACTTTGAAATATTGTTACTGGACAGTCTTAACATTTGATGGATGCTAAATATGTCTCTCACCTGGACATATTGCACCCTGGGTGCAAAATGAAGTTGTTTCATTCATTCACTGCACAGCTGATTATGACACTTGCTGATTTATTTTGGAGATATGGAGCTAAATCACTTGTTTACCCATCTCTGATTGGAAAAACACATCGCCATGACTTTGATGGTGCACTTTAGTAGGCCCCTCATCAAGATGCATATACTATGTTGTAAAGCCCCCTCCTCATAGTGATACCGTCATGTCCTTGTAATGCTGCTGGCGTACAACACTGCATTGTGATGCCTGGATGTCCCTCTGCCCCCATCCCCTTCAAAGCACTTCCTTCAGGGTGACATCAGCCAGGGTGTTACTCCAAAAGATGCCCTCTTTTTAGCAATCAAGTATGGGCTTTTTACTGGAGTCGGCGAGGCCCTCTTAACCTCACCCGCCCTGGCTTCTCCAAAATAAAACCTTTTACTTACCACTTTGCAAGGCAAAATCATAACAGCCTTGTCTCACTGGATGTTTCTCTTTGTGTGGCTTCTTCTTTGTGTTCTGCATTTATCAGCAGATTTTCCAACCTCCCTGCTTTTCTTTCCACCCACTTAAGAAATGATAAAGCAGCCAAATGTTGATAACAAAACAAAAGCACATGGGCAGGGATTCCTATTACTGTGTCCATAATACTATATTAAAGCAGCTGCAGTGGAAAAAGCATCATAAAGAGTTTGTACCAGCTCAGGTAGATACAGATGGGAACAATGGAAGACGGGGCCACAAACAGGATGTGTGGGATTGAAGTCAGAGGGGTAAACATGGAGTGTTGTCATATGTGGGACTGAACGAGTGTCTGTGTGGGTGTGTGCGAGAGGAAGAGCCGGGGAGTAAATCTGTTGTCATCTGAAAAAAAACAACCTTTTCACGTGTAGGCATTATGAGCTTATGACTTCAAAGGAGGAAAATCTGATATCACACACAAGACACTCCGATGCGTGCTTAAAAAGAGGCAGGATTCCTAAGATGGGTGTTGTTGATTTTGAGCTATTTCAGGGGGTTTGTGTATTTTTACGTATTTATGTGTGTGTGTGTTGTTCTTGTTGCGTGTCAGGGGATTCCCATGCAGGTCCTCTGATTGAAAATGCCTTTCCCAGGTTTTCTGTCATCAACAAAGGCAAAGACAGGGAATTTCAGAGATCAACGTGGACTCTTGTGTCTGACAACAGAGCCTCCCTCGCTCCACCACCTCTGACCACTGCAGTACAACAACCTGCAACACATTTTTCACGTGCTAGAATGAGTGAATGAATGAACCTCACACACAGAAACCTAGATTTTGATGTAGCCACTCACAAGTGGATCATTTAGCTCTCTGCTCCTGAGTTACTGAAGAAAATTAGGAATTAGATTTAATTTAAAAGTGAGTTTTATTGGCAATGAAATGCATCTGCAGTTTCTTAAATAGATATATCCTTTTAAAAGAAAACTTCCATTGAATGCATTTCAATGGTTTGGGGTATTTTGAAACCGTAGACATATTTTTAATTCCCCAAGTGATTTCCAATCTAAAAAACTCAAAATCTTTCGCACCCATGAGACATGAGTCAAGGATTACAGCTGGCTGGTTGGGAAGTCCTTGGTCTTAAAGTCTTGAAACAGAAAGTTCATGTTCCAAATCTTTTGAACACTTCCAATGAAAAGAAGCATCCAAGAAACATAACCCGCCACTGCTTTTGACACTGACTGATAGTGACTTTGCGCATTAAAGTTCCCAGGGTTTTACAAAGTATTTGAGATATGTTCTGCTTCATAACTGGTAGCACCTACAGTTACTGTCAAACCTACTTGAGAGCAAAAGCTCAGACAGTCACTGCACAATCTGCCATGTCAGTTTCCAATTCACTGTCAGTGGAGCAGCTCCAGAATTTATCTCCTGATGAAATCCCAGATTAGCGGCTTGTTTCTGTGGGTTTTTAGCTTTGATTAAGAGTTGTTAGTGCCAAAAAATGTTGAATGAACTGTCGAATGTTGTCAGAATTCTCTTTAAGGTTACTTTACTTAATCCAACAGGGATATTTGATTAGATAATAGAGTGGGATATTCATTAAGTCAGTCATAAAATTGGTTCCTTCACGTATACTAGTCAGATTGTGAAAGGTTTATATATATATATGTGTACTTATGAGGATTTGTGACCAATTGGATACATTTTGAAGGTTCAAAAGGAGCTTTTGACCAGCATTTCTGATAACAGACTGTTGTGTGGGCACGTGGAGGCCTGTCCCCTTTGGTGGACCAGATCAGCCATATCTCTCTATCATCTTGTCCACCGTGCGCTGAACTAGCTCTCCAGACTTTCAGTTGATTTGCCCTCAGAGTGCAGCACCCCTGCACATGAGAGAGACCTTTATGCTGTATGCTCACAAAATTATCTCCTCATCAAATTTTATTTGAGCTGAACAAATTTTTATTTATTTAGCAAGTGAGGGAGACTGGATTCCATGCTGTACTCCTGCAAATCATAAAGACATCAGTCTAAATTAACTGATTTAGCATTGCCTTACCTATGAATCCAATGTGCTTCTTTCAGCCAAGCTCCCATGGAGAATTTAAAGCAGTAGATGGTCTATACCTCTTGTGTGACAAGCTGGGGGAGCTGTTTGGAAAATGTCTCTCCCCCCCATGTAACCTCAAGGGGATTTGTCAAGGGGCACAGTGTGCCACGCACAATTGCAGTGAATGTGATGTGAAGTTTTTATCATATTTATATGTTTACACCTGCTTCACCCACAAGTATTTTATAGAAGTTAGAGCTGACTTGTGTGTGTGTGTGTACGCGCGTGTGTGTGTGTGTACAGTATAAGTGTCTGTCGGGGTTTCAGAAGGAGAAAAACAGAATTAACTAGACACAAGTCTGAAAGACATCATTTACGTGGGGAGGGCTACATTTCAGGCATGGATGTAAAAGTGTCAAAGTCCATACAAGAGAGACTTATCATGGTGAGTCTCAAATGGCCCGTATCTTTTCATAGGCAGAAAGACACACGTCTGAGCTGTGTAAGACTTGGATGATGTACTTAACTGACTCTGTCTGCAGAGCCCTGGAGACCCACACTACCTCTGCTGAGTAGGAACTAAACTGAATTCCACATCTCTCAATTAAAGGAAGACTATTACTCCAGTGTTAATCAGACTGAATAGATAGATTAATAGTTTTGGACTGACCACACAGCACCAGTCTGTGGTAGTTTGCTAGCTGTCATCTCTGCTCTGTTTCTGCCCAAATAGCAGAACAGACGTGACCGTTTAAAAAAAATACAGTTTATTGCAACTTGAAAGGTGGGACTTTCATTTGGACAACAGAGTTGAGCAATAGTCTCAGCATGTGCACAAAGAACACTCTGAAGGGCACTGGCATTTCTTCTTTCACTCAAAGATGTTCATTGTGCTCCATGGGTTGAGTCAGCAAATTTTGGTGTAACACAACTGTGATCCAATAGAGCTGCCCAATAAGAGGGTTTGTGGAACTGTGCATAAAGAACTGTAGCTTTGAAGACAGGACTGTTTCTGTTTTTAACTATGCTAGCTGACATTGCAATGGTGGGCAGTCGCTCAATGGACTTTAGTCCATTCTGAAAAGTCTTTGTGGTGGATTGCCATTACATTTGGTACAGGTATTATTATTATATTAGCATTTGGGTAAGTCTTTACCTCAAATGTCATACAATTTGTAGTTTATCTTTATTGTATCTTTGTTATTGCATATTCTATTCTATTGAATCTGTATTCTTTCTTTGGGGTGTCTATGTTTTTTGTTTTGTGTATTTTTGCAAGGAAATGATGTACTGGTATATATAAATTGTATTATAACAAAATCTTATGAATTGAACTGAACCCTTTAAAGGCAAAAGAGTAAAGGAAAGAATTTGAAATAAACAGTCCCTTATCGACCCTCTCTCTCACGCACAAACTGATGCACACAGAGTAAGTCTGTTGTCTAACCCAGCATCTGTGAACACCATACAGTAAAGGGAAGCTCTGCTGTCATGGAGAACTACAACACAATGTCAGTTGTTGTGTCCTTTGTCCTGTGTGCACTGTTTATGTATGTTTATCAAGATGGTGGCAGAGACATAAAAGCCTGGTTTGACTGCAACAACTAAATCTCCTCTCCTCCTTTAGAAAGGCAGCTATTTTGACCAAGCAAGTTTCTTCTTGTACAGAGGAACACCAGCAGACGTGGCTTTAGACATCCACTAAGCTATCACAACGCAGTCGCAACACAAAGTCAGACTCAGGAGAACCAATGGTTCTTGTCTAAACTTCCCTAATGTCTGATCATCATCTAATTCTGGCATCACATCTTCATGAGATGAGTTTTTGCTGAGATATAACCACAAGCTATACAGTTTGAAATGCTGCAGCATTTCAGAAATAGGAAAAATTGAGATCTTGCACTAAACACTGATGACAACTCAATGTGCTGTGTGGTTTGTGACCACCACCCCCAACCCCAACCCCCGTCCCTCAACCCAAACTACAACAACCTGCAGCTCAACAGGAAAACATCAGACTCAGGTGATCTTGTGCCCCTCAGACAAGCAGAATCCCCAGTGTGCTCCTGGGTGTGAGTAAATCACACTTGATAGGTTGACAAATTGAGGCTGAATCAAAATAATACATCAGAGCACATTCATTTGTATTTGAGAGGAGATCAAATGTAAGACCCCAGACTGACCCCCGAACACTTGCCCCTGAACCCATCACCTCTCCTCTGGTGTGCTAATCCTCCTAAAACCCTCCATGGGACCTCGTGTGGCCCAGAGGAGATGGACCAGAGGAGGATGAGACTGACAGCACCAACACAGCTGGCCTGCAGAGCAGTGAGCTGGGACTGGGAGCCTCCCTAGTACCCATGTTCACAGATGTGATGGTCCCTGATGAGGAGGAAAACCCACTTGTTCTGCCCCGTGCCCGCTATGTGCTCGCGCGTTCAGAAACCACACTCTGTGGTGAACATTGTGTGTTGGCCAGTGATCTGATGGCTATGAGAGGCGTACATGAGTGTGTTTCATTAGACACAGGACCACACAAGACTGTTGTTGGGTATTTCCATAAACATTTCAAATAAAAGGCTACATCTATCAAAAGCACCAGATTAAAGTTTGATTTTGCACAAACAAAGACTCTGGGGCTGCTTTCTCATAGACATCATAGAGCAAAAGTCCACCGAAAAATGTACCTTTTGTTTTTGATGTGTTTCCCCACAACCTTTGCAACATGCGTGTCATTAAAATTCTGAGCAGACATTTACGGGGGCCCATACAAGGAAGACAGGATTACTCTGAAGCATTTTCCTATACCAAGTCTTTTATTTTATTGTATTTTTATCCCAAAACTCCCAAACATCAAATCATCATCAAGTTTATCTGTCATTTAAAGTACAATGAAAAGGGCAAACAGGGCCCGGCACAATTGCTATGAATATCTCCCTGAGGAGGAGCAATTATCTTTCCCTCCTATTTGGGAGAGAGTGAGGATTAGGAGTGTTTGTAACAAGATAATGTGCAGCAAATGTTTGCAAATTCCTCTGCATCACTCCTTGCATATTTAAGGAGTTAGAACTCTAAACTGTACTTGCAGGCTGTTAAAGTCTTGTTTTATACTCAATGATAGCCTCCTTTGACCAGGACATGACACCTTATATAGAGGGACCCAAAGGTCAAGCTGAGGAGCACATGGAGCCATTTACAAAATGTCGGAGAGTGGTTGGTTGAGGCTGTGGGAAAGTTTTATCTGTTGGATGTCTTAAATCTTCTATCCGTGCTTGGCCTTTGTGCTCTGAAGGTTCAGCTTGCATTATGTTTATGGAAGTTAGATACAAAATCAAGGCCATTCCAGTGTGGCAGGAGGACATGAGAGATGCTGGTTGATGTCATGTGCAGGGGTGGTAAGAGGTCTCTACTGCCTTTATTGGTCATATATTTCTCCTGGCACGGCCTACAAAGCACTTATGTAAATCCTCTCAGTATCACATATCAGGGCAGGTATTTGAGAAGGTACAGCCAGACGACTATTCAAATCAATGTCCCAGCTCTGAATTAATTTATCGCTGTGTTTGGATGGCAAATAGATTTTGATGGAGTGGCTGATAGCACAGACGTGTTTCTGGACATGACTGGGTGGTGAGTTTCCCAGCTGCTCGAGCCAAGAGCTGAGATGCATGATTAGAAAGAGACATTTTTGGGGTGAAATAAAAAACGCCATCCCTGACATTTTCTTGTGGTGAAAAAGTTGTGAACTACAGGGGAGAGGCAGGGGCCAAGGCCCCATAATATAGCCCTTCTCTCCAAGGCCAGGTCTGACGCAGGGAGCCCGATGTTCCGCAGGTTGGGACAGAGCAAGTCTGTGTGGTGAGCCAACCATAGAAACTCTGTCACCTCTCCGTGCCGTGTTGAATCCCCTGCGCACTGTCGCTAACAGCGCTCCACAACAGCTTCATGTGGACTCTGGTGTGTCCACATGTCACATTTGGTGTGTGAAGCATCACCTGCATTTTGTTTCACACAAAAAGATGTTTATAGACTATAACTGCTACTGATTTACGAAACTGCTAGTCAGCCAAAAGTCACATACTCACGACTAATTGATTAAATAATTAATTTAATGGACAAATCTGTAGATCATGTTTTATATATTTGTCCTGTAAATAAATACAGTCATGTAAAATGAAAACGTGTACTCTAAATAGACATGTACATCTATTAGCGAATACTGTCATGTTATTAAAGGAATACTTTTGGGAAATAGGCTTATTTGCTCTCTATACCACTCTGCGCTAAAAATGAAGCTAGAGCCAGCAGGTGGTTAGCTTAGCTTAGCTTAAAAACTGGAAATGGAAAACAGCTTGTTTGACTGTCACCAAAGGTAATAAATCCACCTACCAACCACTTTAAAGTTAGCTAATAAAAATATATTATCTCTTTTGTTTAAACCAAAGTGTAAAAACATGTTGTTTTACGGATGAAGTCACTATGCATATAACCCCCTTGTTTTTTGTACATATTAAACAAACAACATAACAAGTTCCATGGGGGTGCTAATGGGAGATGCTGGTAAGGAGAGTTTGATAACTTTGGCCAGCTAGGCTGGCTGTTTCCCCTCATTTTATTCACATAATGTTCCAGGCTGAACAATACAACAACCAATCACATAATAAACTAAAGTTGTGAAGCTCTAAGCATGAACGTTTTACATCATAGAAATTGAAAATGTCTGAAAGGGAATTTTTGGAAAGCCTTTAGAATATTTTCTTCTGTGTACGAAAGTTCAAGGATTGTCTGGTAACCAGCTGTTTGAGGAACACAAGTTTTGTATTAAAACTGAATTTCTATTGACGATTTCCTCAACTAATTGCACTCATTAAAGTTAACATCTATCTTAAGTTGTCAAAGTCCATGTGTCAAAATCTGTGTTGGAATTTGTGCATCTCTGCTTATTTCACTTTTATGTTGATTGTCATGGAATTTGGCACAGACATTCATGTCCCTAATTCAGGATGAATTGTCATAACTTTGGTGACTCAACTCTAACTTTTCATCTAGGTCCAGTACAATTCATACTAATGACATTCCCATCAGCTCAGTTGAACTTTAGATGTTAGCATGCTAACAAACGGTGAACATGGTTAACATTATACCTTCTAAACATCAGCATGTTAGCATTGTTAGCATGCTGAGGGTAGCATTTAGCTCACAGCACTGCTGTGCTTAAGAGCCACACAAGTGGCTGTATTACTTTGTGCTAAAGATAAGCCAAAATACAAAACCAATCAATACATTTTTTATGCAACAAGAACAAAATGTTTAACTTACACAAATGTTAATAGATGTAAAACTGTGCCATAAAAAGTAATTGTTAAACGCAGCCACACTATGGAAGAAAACAGATTTAGTTGTGATAGAATCTGTCCCTCATTCAGACAATACGGTGGAGATCCTGTGAGGTCCAGATCCCCCTGCCAGTTAAAACCACCATTTACTGATTAGTTCCTATCAGTTCTCTGTATGACGGGGTTGTGCGCAGTATCTCTTTGGGTATCTGAGCTATGTAAACTCATGGTGCAACAACTTCTTCCCCCCCTGCTCTGCACGAATAGACGATGCAATAGGAAAAGAATAACAGATCACTCTCATGGCTCTGGTGTGCAGGATGAGTCATAGATAGTGTCATCACCGTGATGAGACAAAGTGGAAGGTGCAAGGGTCCCTGGACTGCACACCTCTTACTCCACTGCAAGTAGATGCAAGAAAGTTGTCAAATATTTGGTGTAATCAAAAATATGGGTAATATTGATCACATCCTTGCCATCTGTCTAAAAAAGCTATTAAAAGCAACATTGGGGTTTGCCAGTGCCAGAAAAGTCATGATCTTGTTACAACTCATCTAAAGTTATTTGCCCTGCTTTTGTGTCAGTTAATTTGAGCACAAATTACAGCTAGTTGAAAGATTTCCTGCTTATCGTGACAAGCTGTATTGTTTCAGCCCTAAATAACTAGCACATATCCAGCCCAGAGCACTTTACATTGTCACAGTGTTGATTTGCACTTTAGTTATTAAACATAGTCATGTATTTGTGTTTAAGTTTGCTAAGTTACTAATATGTTGACTGTGTATCACTGCTCCAAGTCACCAACCTGCCACACACCTCATGCCCTATGGCACTGAATGGTTACATTACTCAGTTACACTGACTTGGCTCTAACAAACAGACATTATAGTATTTTTTGTGAGTTTATGTGTATGGAAGAGATATCCACAACTTCAAACAAGAGCATGAAATAGGGGCTTTGCATGGAGGAATAGGGGCTTGTATTTCCTGGAGAATGACTAGACTCAGCTAGGTAGGTCTCAGTAGGTTAAATGAAGAGTTAAATTTGGTTTCTCTTGAGAAATTTAAATTCAAATGAAAAAGTATTAATGATATGCAAAGAAAAATATCAAGATTGGAAGCAGAGTTGGGAGCCACACATAACTAAATCACATATAAATAGCCAATAAAAACTTAGCAAAATGAGACATGAATGCTTTTTTGTGCCACCAAATATTAGATTATGCAAGTAATCCTTTCAGTCAGCGATGGCTCGGAATTCGAGGAGGCACCGAAGGCCAAGTCATGTCAAGCCGTCAACTCCTTTCGCCAGCTCGTCGCTACGCAGTCCCTGCTGTTTGTGATTGATGACCATGGCGTGTGCATGACCTAGCCCAGTGAGGAGCCTTCCCAGCACTGACCAACACTGAACACTACATGGTTTTACTGAGCTTACATCATGGTGAAAAAAGCCATAATGTAGCCCCATATTTCTTGAATGTTGATATTTTCTTGAAAGCAAGGAAAGTACACACCTTGAGATGGTGGGCTTAAACCCAGCGTACTGTCTGTAAGGACTCATAAAACGTACATCTTGAACTGGATGGATTAAGTGGAGAGTTTGAACTTGAGCATGGAAAAACATCCCTGGGTTGATGCCTCTTTCATGGTTTTGATTTCAGCTGGTGTTTGCCAGACATTCATAGAGTTGCAACACAATCTACATTATGATGTTTTCATACAGATAAGCCTTCATTCTGCTGGGTTCAATCCCAGCATGGCAACAACTCCATCTTCAGGCGCCAACTGTGAGCGTCCCACCTGATTTTATTGACTATTGACTATAATGATTACATTTCATATACTGTAATTACTACAGTCAAAATATTGTCTCAAAGCCTGAGAAACTGTATGGTGAAGGGGTCTAAACAAAATACGCACACAAGGAAGGGTTTGTGAAAAATCCTGTTTGCTTACACTGCAAATGTTGGCTTTAATAATTTCGGTAGAAACGGTGTCATGCAGTGTTTTTCTGCCTGGAATTCTTTTGGTGGAATCATTTAAAGATGACAAATCACTGGCAGAGCAGAGAGACGGAGACAGTGAGATAACAGAGAGGTACTGAGAGTGTGGGAAGGGAAGACAAAGTGAGAAAGAGTGGGTAGTGTCTTTCTGTCTATCTGAGTGCATGTAGCCCTTTTGTGCAGTGGGGGAAGTTTGAGCTCTGAATTATCTGCATTGTTTGAAATCCCCATCCTTCTTGTATCTTGGCAGACGAGGCGCAGGCCGGGATGTCCATGTGGGTGACTGTAAATGAAACATTCCGCGCTGAGTTCAGGACGGGGTTCCTCTTGACTCATCGTCCGTCACTGCATAAAGCTCGCTCTCTGCTAGAGAAGAAGCCCATTCTTCTGTCCATGGTGAGCCGGGCAGTAAATTCTCAGGGCCCTCATTGTTGAAAGCTCCATCACCTCCCTAGATGCCTCTATCTCCCTAATCCACCTCTTGCGAACATCTGCAGTGATGGCCCACAGTGCATGATGCACATCTGTGGCTGGAACGTCTGTGTTCACTTCGGTGACGCTGTAGACAAACTCAAGTGG
Source organism: Nannoperca obscura (assembly GCA_036024295.1). Lineage (NCBI taxonomy): Eukaryota > Metazoa > Chordata > Actinopteri > Centrarchiformes > Percichthyidae > Nannoperca > Nannoperca obscura. Next base: position 17,472 of record JAVQJL010004493.1, read on the forward strand.
ATTATCTTAAAAAATAATCAAAAGTAAACACCTGCATGAGCTTTCCCATTGATTCAGAACAAGTCTCTTTGTGCTCTGCTGAAACTGAAGACAAACTAGGACAAAATCAACTCAAAGCCATGGAGACTCAGACAAGCAACTCCTTTTTAAACATGTATTTATCTAAGGAAATGTATTGCTGAGCATGCATGCTCTTTTTCAGCAGCTTCTTGCTTCACATTTTGTATAATTGCACACATTCACAACCAAGAGCTTCCCAGTACAAACACTACTGTTGGAAGCTATACAGGGAGCAATTTGGTTTTCAGTGCCTTGCTCAAGGGCACTTGAAAGAGGAAAGAGCGAAAGTTATTGAAAGATCTCCACAGTGAAACCTGGAGTTCAGGTGAAAGATAAACTTCTGGAGGTTGTTTCTAGTGTGCCCACTTCTTAATTTGCAGGCGTTTATGTGGCTAAGTCTTCATAATGCATTTTTGGAGAGGAGTGAAAAGCTCTCCTCTGGGAGTGAACGGGCCTAGGTAGCCCTCACATCTGAAGAGCAGCCTAATGGGAAAGCAAACACAGTGATTACCAAGGCCCCTTTACAAGGAGCAGCCTGCAGTGAGAGTGGAGTGCTGCACCTGGACAAGCATGTGTGTCTATGTATGCGTATGTGCACATTCATGTTCATGTAGTGCATGCAGTTGGAGATGACTGTATCTGAATGAGTTTATGCATAGTTTCTTAATTTTTAATATAACTAGATGAGAAAGGTTTTGCCTCTGATCTCTGGCACTCCGCAGTACTGCTCAATTCTGTAAAAGTTATTATGTTAGAGATAAATTGTTGCCACTTTATCGCACTTGCCACTTTCTGTCAAACAAAAGTCTCCAACATGAAAAAAACATAAACATGAGAAGTTAATTGTGATATAGTATAATTTCCCTCCTTGATGAAAATGGTGAAAGGACATAATTGGGACCATCGATTGCCCCTCTGTTTATCCACAATCTCTTTCTTTTCTGTTTTACATTTAGAGTTTTATGTGCAACTGAAACATTAGCCTAGAATAAATGTTTCATCAATATTGTGTGTACTAGAGCCCTTAGCTTAGCTAAAGAAGCATAAGCCTTGCATTATATTTTCTATCTTACACAAAGAAATTTACTCATGACTCATGAAATGATCATCATCAGGGCAGTTCTAGGAGCCAGGATGGGAATTTAGGATGCCGGCCATGTAGGTGCAGGATGTGACCTTTGATGTATGTCATCCCTCCTTTCGCTCCCCTTCCCTTCCCCACATCATCTGTTTTTAACTTTACAGCATATTAATGAGTGGAATTTACAGAAATAAAAACCCAAAACATGACAAGCATTTGCAATTATCTCACAACAAGTGACAGACCAGGGAAAACATTGGTCAGATGAAGAGCCTAGCAGCTCAGCATTCTGATTTTGTACCCACACACTGTGTGCATTCACTAGATTTGCAGGTTGCAAGAGCTTAAAATGAATCATCCTGCCACTACAGCGATGCATCCCAGCAAATATTTCTATGGATATGATGAAAACACATAACAACCTAAACGAATGGACATAAGGTATTACATAAAATGTTTGATGAACAGTCCATTTGTGTGGATTAGTAAATATTTTAAACATATAAATTACTATATATTTATTATCTATTTACTTATTTGTATCTGTATTTATATAGATATGTTGTATAAAAACATGTGTTCTTTTTTTATGATTCCCAGCATGGCAGCCTTGTTCTGTGGTGTGCCATGTCTCCTCAGGGGCTGCAGCTGTTGCATAGAGGGTCTTTCTCTGCAGCACACGGGACCTCTTCACTCTGTGTTGACTTAGTAAATGACTTGGGATGTCAGGACCCAACCACAGCTTATCCTCGGAGGGGGAGGTAGGGGGTGAGAGCAAAAGAGGGAGTGTGAGAGAGAGGGAGAGAAATCATTGTGGAGGGCTGTAAAAGCTCCAGGTAGGAGTCGGAGTGTAGGTTTAGGAACAGAAGACCTGAGTCAAGGACAAAACATACATTGTCATACATTGTTGTTTTCCCCAAACTATTTGTATTGTCTCTACAACAATACATACAGTAATTCAGTATCATTCAGTATTATGCATGTTATTGAATATGTCCTCTAAGGAGGACATATTCAATAACTCAGTTACTCAGTTATATTTCAGTTACTTTGCTGCTACAAATAGTAACCAACACTCTGGCAACAGAACTTCGTCATGTTGCTAAGAGCAAAAAAAGTTATGACCTGTTTCTGAATTTGGGACTAAATAATACAAAACATGCATATAATGCATGTAATCTTTGATCCCTTCATTATGTTTACGAGATGCAAACATTTCAGTGTTAATGGAAAAAGGCCCCTCACATTTTTTCTCCATGTGTCATTTTTAGTGTTGAACCTCAAAACAAAGGTTTGTTAGTTTTTTTTCCCCTTGCTCGTGCAGCTGATCCAGGTGGATGGAGGAGGCCAGTCAGAGAGAGTCCTGCAGGGCACTCGGCTGTGTGGTATGCATGCTGGGCGCTTAGGGCTGTCTCTGCCGCAGCCTGTCTGTAGTCAGGCGAGCAGACTGCACACCTGTGGCCCCTCTGCTTAGCCCTGTTTGCTTTGACACCTCGGATGCTGTCTCCTTCAACAACACATCTTTCATCCTCGCCATCAACCTCCTCAACCCCTCGACCCACCACCTCTCCTTCCCACCCTTCCAACCCCAACCTTTTTTTGTGTGTTCCTTCTTGTCAACTGAGACACCAGCCACTTTAAAAATCTTTTTTTTATCAGTGATTTTTATTTTCGGTCAGTTTTGGCAGAGAAAAGTTTAACTAGGGTTTAAAACATATGCAACCTCAAGTAAACTGTTCAGTACTTCATTCTTTGCAGTTTTCTATTTTCTCAGCTTAGTGCTGTACTCCAAATGTGTTGAATAATGACGTGAAAAAAGCTTTCTGTTTGATTCATAATGGGCTGGTTCCATCAATGCTCGCACTCAGTGAATTTGTCAGTCCCCTTACACATCATTTTGTTTTTTTCCCTTTTCTTCATTTTTCTTCTTCAAAATCACATTTTCCCCTTCATCTGTCCTCAGATCACGTTAAGCTTTTGATAGGAATGGCGGTGGTGAGGCATGGGAGCGATGGGAGTGTAGGGTTATGTGAAATTGTGGGTCGGGGTGTCCCCAGGATCTGCTCTGAAAGGATGTGATTGAATCCCTGGCCAAGTGAAGAAAAAAAACATTCTCTCAAAGAAGTGCTTCATGTACAATCATCAAACCATGATAGTGGCACAATCGCCTGGTCTAATTTGTCATACCATGCTTTGTCCTTTGATGACATCCCATGGAGCGATTTCTGTTTCTTTTTAAAGCAGTCAAAAAAATTGTTTGAGAGAGAAACTTTCCACACTTTTGCTTTCAAACTCTAAAGTTTTGCTTTCAATCCCTAAAATTTTGCTTGCAAATCTAATCTCCGCTCTCCTCCGGCGGACTTCAAAACAGCCTCTCTCTGGAAAGTTTCTCTATCAAACCATTGTTTTGACTGCATAAAAAAGAAACAAAAAATAGCTCCATAGTCTTACTGCATCGACCTTTTTATTTTAGAGGAAATTAAGAGCCAAATGTGTAGAAAAAGAAGTGTAAACTGCCTTCATATTATAATAATATATAATAATGTCTTCTGCCTGCTAACTGGTCTTGATATCTGCACATTACACTGCCGTCTGAACCAAAATTAAAATGTGAACGACACTGAAACTGATGCGAGGCGCTGTGTGTCTCCGGTGCAGCTTCCCAATGGTGTGACCCAGAGCCAGGCGATGTACCAGGATCGCTTCGGCAAGCTCCAGGAACATCTACGACAGCTCGCCTTGCTGTTCAGAAAGCTCCGGCTCCTGTACGAACGCTGTGTGGAGATGACTTCTGATTTGCAGGAGGGCCCAACAGAGGTCAGACGGTTGCTTAGATGTTAGTTTTATGTTGTGTGTTTTTTGCAGCTTTTTTAGGAAATCATAGCTTGAAACACATGAAAAGGACTTTTATTACTCTTTATGCCCTTTTGTTTAGGGCTTGATTGAATGCATTTGCAGAATTGTCAGTGTATTATTTGCCTTTTGTTACACTCTGTCTTCATTCGGTATCACACATACATCGACAGGAGGTGGAAAAAAAACCCTCTTTGTATGTATTTTGTGTCCTCAGCTTCTGCCGTACGTTGGGGAGGAGCTGGTTTCTGTCAAAGTGGAGCCCTGCAGTCCTGCTGTCAACCAGGAGAGAAAAGAGGTTCTAGAGGTGTGTTGCTGTTTTCTCTTCGTCACACGTAATAATTAGCAGTTCACTTCACACAAAATGCTCCATTTCATCCACACAATCACTCCTGTTAAACACAAACTTTCATCATATTTGTTTGTTTGGTGGCGTCTCGCATCAAACGCGGAGCGGACCTGACCGGAGCTAGATAGGCTGACATGAGCTCCTGTCTACTCTGATTATTGTTTTTGGTAAAAAGGGATCTTGTAAACTTAAATTTTTTTTAATATTTACTTTTGATATTTGCTATTCTTTTTTCTTCTCATTAAAAATGAAAATGGGCTTTTAATTAGGCTTTGAAAGTCTCTTTGAAAACACTGAACAAAACAAAATATTTAATACTTAAAGTCCCCTGCAAATGCCTCTAGGTGGCAGTGCTGACACAGGCCAAGGCTACTTCTTGGGTGAAGTGCAGAAACCATCAGCTTAGGTACATTTTCAAAATCAGGATGTTGTTTTTGTAAACATTAGAGCCGGTATTCCAGCGGGATAAAGATTTCAGGTAGGTTTGGAAATTGCCACCAGGCAGCTAGTGGCAGAATTGTGGGAAATATTGCCGGAGCCTGGTAAGTCGGTTTGTTTGGTAGCAAGCCAGTTAAAAGTATATATTTTTTTTACTGTCAAAATCCTCCAGCAAGTATAATCGTAAATAAGCATCAATTATTGATTTAATGTGTATAGTGAGCAAACTAGGTTCTGTCCGGATTGTAATGATGGTAAATACTAAAGCCATGGCTCATGTGTTTGAAGGAGTTTTACTCATGGCTGTCCTGTGTCTTGTGGTTGACCCGCAGAAGGTACGCCAGAAGAACCAGGAGATGAAGGTTCTGATGGATCAGATGAGGAACCTGCTGTGGGACGTCAACGCCATGCTGATGCTCAGGAAATGATGTCTCCACTAGATCCACTCTCTTTACACGAGATGCATTCCTCCACAGACGTGCGGACCGCGTCATGGCAAAGGCAGTCGAAATAAGGGAATTCCTGTTGGTTTTTGAATATGGGACCGTCCACTTAGGTACACACCTCCTTTTGTGGTGGTTTACCTAAGAACTTACAATATGACGTATGATATTGAAGATGTTTGAGGGGGAAACTAAGATAGCAAAAAAAAAACCTTGTCTGCCTAATACACTCCAGCTCCAAGAATCCTTTTCTTTTTGTACAAGGCAGCTGACAGCCCAATTTGTGTTTGCCAAGTGCTCTAAGACTGTGTTGTTGTTGTTTTTTTGTCATTCTGTGTTTTATTCAAATACATTATGGTTGAAACCTGTTATGCCTCAGGTAAAACAAACCTAAAAAAAAGGGTTTCTCAAAACGCTGTATTAATGGTGTTTCGCCCCCAGGTGCTGACTCGACACCAGGCAGACTTAAACTCATTCCAGGAAATTCGCAGAAGCTGATCTCACGACTGTGTTTACAATAGGAACAATTGCCCTTATTATGCTCTGTCAGTTGTAGAAACCACTATGGGTTCAGAATTCAAATTAGCCCCTTGGCAGCTATGTATCTCAGGTGCTTTGTACATAACTGTGTGTGTGCGTGCATGTGCTTAATGAGATTAGCTCGTTGAGTGCTCGACAACACACCTGTCTACCTGGTTGAGATTTGCTTGCCTGTGGATTTGTTTTTGTAAAAGGTACATCTATTGGGTAATTTCAGTTTTTTTTTTAAAGAAATAAAATAAACTTTGTTTTAAACAACATTTCTGAACATGTACTTTTAAAGTTGTGTGTCTAAATATGGGATTAGCCAGCTCAGACTGTGCTCCATTGTGTCAATTCCAACCCCGGGGGCCCATGTGGGAATGCATGATCTCCTTTCACAATTGAGATGATGTGTAAGTACATCAAGGCATATCCACCAACACACCATGCATATTCTGACCCTGACCCTTTTGTATTCATCTTTCTTTACACACCAACAGCTCATCGGTGTAGTGCTCCTACGCTACAACAAAGACTAAAAGGACGGAGGAGATGTGACTGAGCAGCACTTTTGGTTCTGCGATTATATTTAGTTATTTCACAGTTTATCCAAACTGCCCAAAAGGGATTCTCTTTGAAATTGGTTGCTAGAAAAATGAAAATCTCAGGAATGATCGGTGTACCCGTCGGACCGGAAAGTGTGAACGTCTCAGTATGTGTTTACACTATGAAGTGGGCTTGTGGTCATATTCAATGTGAAAATAGAAACTAGGGGTACACTTGCTCCAGCTTCTCAAATGTTACTAGTTGGTGGTTTGATGGTTTTCTCTGCAAATTAATTGGACTTTTCCACTGTTGGTTGGACAAAAGCCATTAGAATGTCACCTTGGTGATGGGCATTTGTCACTATTTTATAGAATAAATGATTGATTGAATAACTGAGAGAATAACTGTCAAATTAATGAATAATGAAAATGAGTTAAGACTTGATAGACCCGTTAAAGGATTTTGAATGTGCAATACATATATACAAAACGTCTAGTCTCTCTCTCTATATATATGTATATATGTGTGTGTGTGTGTGTGTGTATATATATATGTCGATTTATGTACATCCTGGGCTTCTTTGAATAGAGGCCAAGTAGGAGGGGGGGGGGGAGTCTTAACTTCATTCAGCACCATGAGTTTACATTTATAAATCATTTTATTGGTTTAACAGTTAGCATTTCGAAGTGAACTGATCTGTTTCCACGGCAACAGTCCCTGCACAGCAATGCTGAGACACACAGTGACAGCTGGAGTGCATGGCACCAATACCAGTCCCTTGGGTGCTGGTGTTCACACCCGTTCCTTTATTTGCTGTCCAATAGAGATGATCCTTTCTTAGTGAGAGGCCCAATCACAGGGACTCTTTCAAGACCCCCCCCCCCTTGTCTCACCAGACTCATGGAGGCAGGAGAATCATTTGAAGCTCCTTTCAAACTTTTATTGGCCCTTTCTCTACATATTTATATGTATATAATCCAGAACAGTCCACCAGTGTCTGTCCGATGATTGTATTTTGTCCATGTCACAAATGGACCACTTTGTCCACATCACACACACAGTCTTGAGTAACCCTTCTTGACTGTCCACCTGATTGGTCCATTAATCCGTCCAAAAGGCCACTAGACCAGCCCTTGATGCTCCCCAGCCTTTCTGTCCGCCATTTTCATGCCCTCTCCAGGTCTTTGTATTTCTTGCGGAGGACGGACACTTGGTCTTTAAAGAGCACGGGGTCCAGGCGAAACTGAGAGTGGACCAGAGGCATGTAGCCAAACCAGTTGGCGAAGGTGTTGACACACTCCTGACGCTGGTTGAAGTGCTCTGGGTTGGCCCAGGGGACACTCTTGGTACCCTGGGAGGTACAACAAGACACTTGTCATTTACACGGCATAACATCCAGCACTGACCTGACATTTGAGTCAACAGCATTAAGGCACAAGTGAGAAAGACAAATGGCTACCTACCTGTGGACTGGGCAACTCTTTGTACTGCTTCCTTTGAGCCACTTTGATTGGCGGCAGGTGGGTTACGGCAGAGACCAGGAAGTTCATCAGGATGTCCTCACAGTTGGAGGTGCGATCCACAAGAGTCCGCAGAGACTGGGGCAGATAGTGGGAGAACAGGTAGTGGTAGTACCTGTGGGGCAGGTCAAAGTGTTATACAGGCAAGTGAATTATGTTCTTAAAATATAAAAAAATGGATGGGACTTCTTAATTATAGCAAAAAGGACGCTGCTGGGTTTCCTTACAGATCATGTTGATATTACTGTATTATCAAAAGTAAACTTGTCTTATAAGACTCCACGATTTCTACCTCCTGACCTTTGATCATAATAATTAACTACAGGATCATGGTACATTTCAGCCAAAGACTGTATTGAGCCGACAGCAACGTGCCTTCTAAAATCATCCAAGGGCAGAAAATGAGAAATTACTGAGATGTGAAAAAAGTAAGATACAAAAAAAGCTCTTATTTTCTCACCTACCACCTCTATTACACATTTTTCTATTACCGTATTCATTTTGCAGGGATATTTTGTCACATCTGTCACATGGGATACGTCGCTAGCTTGCAAAACCTGATGTTCTGTCTCACTTTTATTAGTTTCTAATCAAAATTTAAGCCTCTTGTTCTCGCACACACAGTACAGTACATCTCTTTAGACAAGCACATCAGCCAAACACCCAAAATAAAAATGCAAAATAAAGACATCTCCACATAATTTATTACAGGTGGAGGCCAGGCAACCAGCACCTGTATGGTAACACAAAATATTATACGGTGTGATGTATGTTGATGATATGTATCTGGGGCAAGTTAACCATTCCACTGCCAGTGGGATTTGATATTTTTAGTGCACAAAAAATTAAACCCCTGTGGTACAATGCATATTTTCTACATTCCATCAGTTTTCCAGACTTGAGATTTTAGGAGCTTTAGCAGGTCATTTTGCATTACATCTGTCAGACTTGGCACCTTGGTCTTCTTTTACACGTTTTAATTGCTCTTAGGAATCACAATTATCCACATATAAAATTATCTAAATTGACTCTGCAGTTGACTCTGGGACTTTGCTGATTTTTCCTATTGGATTTAGTCATTTTATCAATAATTTTTTTGCAAAACTATTGTCACTTTACCAACACAATATACAGTTAGTAAAAAGATAATTTTACATGTAATAGACTAAATTGAGGGTTCTCAGAATGAGAAAGGCAGGTTTTAAGAGACCATTCATTGTCATGTGGTGAAACAGGCATTTGAGGTAATGCAAATGGGCCTTGCAAATATCTATGGCATATAAAATGTGTTTTCATAGAAACTGCTGGCAAAAAAGGCCACTTTGTCTCAAAATGTCGAAGGTTTCAACAGCTTTTAAAGTGCCCTGCCTGTGGTGTAATTACATTCATATTGTATGGGAACTCACATCCTTCTGCCATTGCACATATCGACTTCAGGCATTTCGAATTAATCAAATTGCTTGAAGAAATCCCTGAGTAGTTCACCCTCTCCCTTTCTTTTTTTTCCACTCACACATACACATAATTATCCTTGATACTATTTCTTTCCGTCTGATTGTTCCAATATGCTTTTCATGTTAATATTCATGTCATGCTTGCTGCTGCTGCAATTCATCAAGTTGTCCCTTGTTTTTGGCTGTTGATCTCGAAAAGGCAATCTGTTTTGATCTCAGTTGCATAATCAATGTCAAGTCTGTATGTGTGTCTAAGTAAGTGTCTAATGGCAAATAATCAAAACAAAGCATCATTTCCTACATATTATGTAGCTCTAAATGGCATTTCCTGTTTTTAGCCAAAGCTAGCGATGTGGTCATAGGGATAGCAACATTGGTCAGTCATCCACCACTTTGGCTATGACCATGACCTATAGTATGGATTGCTATGAAAAATTGTATCCTAATGACCTTTGTGATCCCCTGACACCACCAGCGGTTAAAACATGTCACTTCTGCAGGGAAATATCTGAAACACATTTTGTACAGACATTCATGGTTTCCAGATTATGAAGCCTAATGACTTTTCCTCTGAGGATGGATTGCAGTGAAGTTTGGTGGAAATTCATGTTCCCCACAGGATAACTGATAATAACGTTGGTGATCTCATGACTTTTACTTTAACGCCATCGTCTGGTCAAGATGTGAACATGGTAAACATTATACCTGCTAAACATCACCATGTTAGCATTGTTATTGTGAGGATGTTAGCATACTGACATTAGCATGTAGCTTAAATGACCTCTGTCATTAACTACAGCCTCACAGAGAAGCTATGAAAACATATATATAAGCAAAGCATTGTGTAACTCTAAATGGCACTTTCTAATTAGTTTGCTACAGTCTGTTGGTGTACCTGTGGTAGAAGGCAGCTCCAGTCAGGACGATGGAGTAGTCATTGGTCCATTTGGAGGTGTAGCCCCAGGCACGCTTCAGGGGATCCCAGAAATGGCTCCTGGGAGGGTAGCCCACGATCCGCTCAGGGAAGCTCCGCCACACCAAGAAGGCAAAGTTCACCTGCAAGTGCAGAAATGGCGCACTTAGGTAATGTTGCAACCTTTTTTATTTAATAATATTGATTTTTATGTGTGTGCACTTCTGCTGTGTGTTCATTACTAACACATGTACACACACACACCTCACTGGTCAGCAGGACTGTATCCTCGTCCAGACTCAGCACTGCTTCTGTCTCTATGGCAACATGAGGTAGGAACCGACTGGTGGTCTGAGAGAGAGAAATACTGTAGTCAATATTAGTTCTGGTACTGGAGGCAAAATGATGTCTGGCCTGTGCTTGGAGAGATCATTAGAATGAGTGAGAGATGATCACGTTACAGTAAATCATGTTGAGTGACTAAGATGAGTGAATCACTATAGCTTTTGGGAGTCCAAGAAAAGACAGACGGTGAAAGGGAGACAAAGAAATGTTGAGAGTGAGTGACATTTATGAACGCGAAAGCCACACGGATCAGTGGACATGTCAGATATACATGGATAGGAAGAAAGACGAGAGCAGAATACACGTCAAGGAGAAGGACCAGAGAAAAAGAGTAACAGAGATAAAGAGCGAAAGAAAGATACATAAACCGACTGAGCGGCCGACAGTTTGTCATGCTGTCAGTCAGACGTCAGAGAGGGCTTTGGCAGGAGCCGTGAGTGGCATCGGTCCTCACCTTCCTCCTGCCGTCTGTCACAGTGAGGGGGACGGGCATGGGAGGCCATTTGCTCCGACTGGGTGGTGGTTTCTCGTTGTTCCAGAGAATGATGATCTAGAGCAGCAGGGGAAGGGAATTTTACACAACACATGCACAGGCAGACGCATTAGACTGGTCACAACTGACATCCATCAACCAGCAGGGTTAGCAAAAGTATGCTTCCGTATTAAAATATGCTAAGCTCATGTCTAAAGCTTCAGTACACGGAGTGGAAGACGTGTGATCAAACTGTGTTTCATAAACTATCATCATTTTCATAAACTATCATTTGTGGATGTATTAAATGTAATTATACCATAATATCCCAATGTTTTTATGTTGTTTATTTACCTGAGAGCAGTATTTTGACTTGGAGACCACCTGAAGCAGCTTCATGATTGGCTGAGACTGGGAGACCAATGGAGAGACAGCATGGATGACAGCAGTGAACTCTTGACCTGGACCGACCCCTGAACAAAAATAATGTGAGGTTAAGAGAGAATGTTTTGTCATTTTCTATATTTGTAAGGAGCTCTTTTACATGTACAAGAAATATATAAAAGTGGTTCTGTTTTAGTCCATCAAGGATTGTCAGAACAATTTATAGTAACAAGACATTAATAGCAACATAGACTGCACTAATTGTCCCAATTTTCTACAGACAAAAGGCTATACCTATGGAGTGATCTGAAAAATGTAATAATCCCATAGAAATGTACACTTTAAATAGATTTAAATAATAAAGCTTATTTGGAACATATATTTTAGCATGATTGCAAAATGAATACAGACAAGGACTTTAGTAAATATTTGATTATGATTTGCTGAGTGCTGATTACCCTCTCTCTGCCTGCACAGCTCTTACATGATAGTCTCATCACCATCCTGTGCAATCAAGATTTACATGTCGCTGCGACTCATTTAAATGAAGTGCGTCTTTACCTAATCCCAGATAGTAGAAAGGGAAATGAGCGAGGTGAGTGGAGTACTCTGGCAGGACCAGCAAACCTCCTGGCAGGGAGTTCCACATGTACTTGTTCCTCGATATGTGAGAGAACACGCGGTCCTTAATGATCTGGGGGGGGGGGGGGTAAAAAGGGATGCGGTTGGATGAAGGTTACGATGTGAGAAGCAGAGACAACTTGTTCACTTGCGCTGTAAAGTGGCTGTTGTGCTCATCTGGTATAAACTGGCACCACATTCATCTCCCCCTCTAAGCCGGTGGATGAGTGTCTTGGAGCTTCATGTAAACTCCACTGCACACTTGTGTTTGCACATTATAGAAATCCCTAATGATATGTTCTGTGTACTTCCCGTTTTACACCAACAGGAGGTGTCCACGCAGCAGCAACACTGACATCTACTCTGAGGCCCTCTGCCTCACTGACCTCAGGCTGACTGCACAGCTGTCTCCCATGGGGAGAGGTTCCCCTCTGCATGCTGTATGTATATAAGCAGCTTATCACCAACCTCCAGAACCTCTCCTTTATTATCTCTAGCATAAATCCCCAGCAGCACATACACTAGGGGCTGCCAGAGTTGCCTTTATAAACATCAGAGTGCAAAGCCTAGCATTCACTTTGTGATTTCAGAGGGGTTAAATCAGTTGTTTCACCACTTTTTTATGTGTTAAAATTGACACTGGCAATATGTGGAAAAACGGCTCATATAAGGAGGTTGGTATTTCTTTTCATGCATCATCTAACCCTTGGGCTAACCTTCAAATGACATTCTCTTAGTTGGAGCAGCTGCCTTTGAGGTACATTTTGTATCAGCTTATTCATAGACAGATCTGTATAACAAAAGACTGGCAGAGAAGACACATGTTTGAGCAATACTGGACTGTGAAAATCAAGGGTAGTAATCCAAGGAATTCTTTTTTTTATGTATATAGCAATGACTCTTTCAAAGATGAAACCTTTTCTGAACCTGACCTGTAGCGTTGACAAAGAAACATTTCTCATAGTCTGATGATAGCGAGCTGTCAGGCAGAAACTAGCAGGTTGAGACTGATATTTGCAACGTAATGACATATCATTTCTATGCATTAGGGGATTTCTCAGGTGGATACGATCTGGAGTGCTTTGAAACCTTCCCTAGATCTACAGTACAACACAAAGCTGAGATAGTAAAAGAGCGGAAATGTAGAGCATGGCCAAGATCCAACTCCATAATCATAATGATAGAAGAGTGGTTTGATTCAAATGTGATATCTCTGTTGGGAAGCCTTTCTGAAAGAGAACTGATGATAACACACAGGCAGTAAACCACAGAGAGGTAGCAACTACGGCTGTGTGTTCAACAGAAAACTTGTGTTTACAGCAGTGGCTTCTTTTTGTGGATGTTTTCACTGGATGTTGCTTCACATTCCTGACCAGAATTGTATGGTAGCAGAAACGTGGAGTATTCGGAGTTATCAAACATTTCAATTAGGTTTCTAGTCAATACTCAGCAGCCAAAAGCAACATTACCCAAGTATTTGTGGGAGACAGAAGTCCTAGTGGTGGCACAAGAGGGTCAAAGCAAAGATTTGATATGATACAGTCAAAGTTGTACTAACTTATTACTAAAGTTAAGACCAGCGTTTAAAACCGCACAATTTTGCAGCACAATCAGTTCATTTCATTAAGTTCAGTTTTGGTTAACTCTGACACGAGGATTTTTGACCAATAACAAAGCCTCTTTACAGTGCTGACCTTTGAGGGAACGGCGAGCAGGAGACCCTTAAATGGAGGAAGCTACTGTAGCTTATCCACTTTTATCAAACCCTCTATTTAACCCTCCTCGGTCATGGTTTAAGCTGCTCCACAAAAGAGGAATGGTTTTTAGACAGTTATCACGAAGGAGACAGTGATACAAATACATCTTTTGAATGAACTCTATGAACTTATTGCCCTGTTAGCAAAAGAGCTAACGAGCTTGCTTAATTTAGCATATTTGTACAGCAAGGTTACATATTTTAAGTGTTTCGTTAGCAAGTGAAATCAAATACAAACAAACCTTGTCCAGCTCCTTTTAAAATAACAGCAAGTTCGTTAGCTCATAAAACTTTTTTACCCGTGTTCAATAACTAAGTTTTGAATGAAATAATTTACAATCCTAAGAAAAAATGCCAGGGGGAGAAACGGCACAGAATAGAAAGCTTGGAAAGACACTGACTGACTAGTGCCAGCATGTTCTTGGCTGGCTAGCATGTTAGAGGTTAGCTCACCATCTACAGTAGTTTACCAACTAGCCCTGCGAGTAGTCACTACATCAAGTAGCCTACCGCATTCTAGTACCACACATATCACAAAGACACGTGGATGAATTCTGTTGTGCTACTTTCTGTTATCGGGCCTTTATGCTGAGTGTGTTAAGGCTGAGCCTGACCTCCAGTGTGGTGAGGACTATCTTGTCCACAGAGGAAAAGTAGGCTTCCCACAACATCTGTGTCCTCTGTCTGAGGGCCAGGACTCTCTCATTCCCTACTGCTCTCACCGTGGATGGCACCTGAGGACAAAAGATGAGAAGAGTAAAAGATCCAGACAGCAAAATGAGAAAATTAGATGTTTTCTTTCAGAGGGAAGAAAAACTACAAAGATTTTTACTTTTTAAATCAAGACGCGTCTCTTAAAATAGACTGGACAAGAGAAAAAGAAGGAAATGGATCAAAAACTGGGTAAACTGAATCAAGTGGTTGCTTAATTTGGCCCCCTAAAAAAACATTTGACATAGAGCTGATTTGGAGATTTGGATTCGTTCAAACAATTAGACTTTAATTACTACGACTACATTGGGGGTTTCAAGCGAATCACCAAAATTGATTTAATTACTTAGAGAGTTAAGCACAGCGGCTCAATCAAAGTGGAAGAAAGCCATGTTAAAGTGAGAAAAGTGTGAGCTTGACACCTTTAAACCCTTATACATGCCTAACACATAATCTAATGAGGAAGCCGCCCGCGTCCTTGTTCTTTCAACCCACCGGTTTCTCTTCACATACCTCCCTTACATCCTCTACATCTCACTACTTTTCTTTGCTCCCCCTTTTCTCTTTCTCCATGTCCTTCCTACGTTCTCCTTTCCTTTTCCCTAAGTACATCTGAAGGACAGCTTCACCATAGCGTCGTCCTCAGTTTGTCTGAAGTGTCTGTCCTCGCTCAGTCTCTTCTACAAAGGCCTTACACTACTTAACCTCAGACCATGTGTAACAGAGTTTTATGGTATGATTCCACTTGTTACCATTGAATTTACTTGCAAGTATTGGGAAAGGTTATTGGCTCAAGGGCACCCTCTTTTGTAGTAATATTTATTCTACTGGCAGCCTGAAGTGTAGCCAGTCTACAGAGAGTTGTGTCTGAGGTGAGTCAGCCAGCGCAGCACTGTTAAGGTTGTCATGTAATAATGTCTGTACAATTACTACGGAAACATGTAAGCACTGTAACAGCAAATATTTATATGGAATGTTATTAGTGGGATGCAATTCTGTTAAGAGCGGAATTGTGCTAGTATAATA
Organism: Nannoperca obscura; assembly: GCA_036024295.1. Taxonomy (NCBI): domain Eukaryota; kingdom Metazoa; phylum Chordata; class Actinopteri; order Centrarchiformes; family Percichthyidae; genus Nannoperca; species Nannoperca obscura. The sequence continues at coordinate 32,966 of JAVQJL010004493.1, forward strand.
TTTTGCATTCTGAAGTTAGCTAGCCAGCTGCTGTGCCTGTAGTAACATGTGGTTCTTTCATAGTGTGCGCTGTGTGTGAGCTGACGGCAATGAGCCAAGGAGTGACCAGTACATTTGTTTCCTGTTCAGGAATATATTCAATAG
>JAVQJL010004495.1:0-13803 GCA_036024295.1 Nannoperca obscura
TACAACTGAGACTACCAGTCTCCACCTTCTCCTCACTGTCTGAGATGGAGATCACAGATCTCATCTCTCACCGTCCTACCACCTTTCCTCTTGACCCTATTCCCTCCCCTCTCCTTCAATCTATCTCCCCCTCTATCATAACATTTCTTCTGCATGTCATTAACTCATCTCTTACCTCAGGGCCCTTCCCTCTGCTTTCAAACAGGCCCGCGTCACACCACTACTCAAAAAAACATCTCTCAACCCATCCCTCCTCCAGAACTACAGACCAGTATCTCTGTTACCATTTCTATCCAAAACACTAGAACGTGCTGTTTTTAACCAACTGTCTACTTTCTTTAAACAGAACAACCTCCTCGACCCAAACCAATCAGGCTTCAAACCCGGTCACTCCACTGAAACTGCCCTCCTGTCAGTCACTGATGCCCTCCAGTCTGCCAGAGCTGCAGGGCGATCTTCTGTTGTCATCCTGCTAGACCTGTCTGCAGCATTTGACACAGTCAACCACCAGATCCTGCTCACAACTCTCCTGGACCTGGGCATCACCAGCACTGCACTCCAGTGGATCTCTTCCTACCTCGAGGGTAGATCCTGCCAGGTCTCCTGGAGAGGTCACGTGTCTGATCCTCGGCCCCTATCGACAGGTGTGCTGCAGGGCTCAGTCCTTGGCCCCCTCCTCTTCTCCCTGTACACCACCACACTTGGTCCAATCATCAGCTCGCACGGTTTCCCTTACTACCGCTGATGACACACAACTCCACCTCTCGTTCTCTCCAGACGACCTCGGCATCTCAGCTCGGATAGAGGCTTGTCTAGCAAACATCTCCGCCTGGATGACTAAACATCATCTCCAGCTGAACCTTGCTAAGACAGAACTCCTTGTCGTCCCTACTTTTCCATCCATCTCCCAGGACCTCTCCTTGACCCTGGACTCCACGACGGTCGTTCCATCGCCCTAGGCCAGGAATCTTGGGGTCATCATCGACAACAAGCTCACCCTCACCGACCACATTGCTGCAGTCTCCCGATCTTGTAGATTCACCCTCTACAACATTCGGAAGATTAGATACCTGTCGGAGCACTCGACCCAGCTGCTGGGCCAGGCTCTTGAACTCTGCAAAATGGACTACTGCAACTCGCTCCTGGCCGGTCTCCCAGCCTGTGCAATCCATCCCCTCCAGAAGATCCAGAATGCAGCAGCACGTCTGATCTTCAACGTACCGAGGTACACCCACGTCACCCCTCTCTTCATCTCCCTCCACTGGCTACCCATCGCTGCTCGTATCAGATTCAAGACCCTGGTACTGGCCTTCCAAGCAGTGAACAGGTCTGCACCATCCTACATCCAGACCATCCTCCAGCCTTACACCCCCGCCCACCAACTACGGTCTGCCTCTGAGAATCGCTTGGCGGTTCGCCCTATCAGGGACACCCGCTCACACTCAAGACTTTTCTCCTACTTCGCCCCCCAGTGGTGGAATCAGCTCCCCATATCCGTCAGACAAACAACCTGTCTGACCACTTTCAAAAAAAGACTAAAGACTAATTTGTTCCGCGAATACAACAAATGTGACACATTGGTTCTATAAAGTATAGCATACCGTAAGATATTATATTGGAATTGTTGTTTAGCTTGATTGTACTGTGCTTGATAATGGACTGATATAATCTGTTCCTAGATTTAATGCTCTTTTCAATTCTGCCACTGGCAGCGATGTACAGAGTATATACAGTGGCATGAAAAAGTTTGGGCACCCCTGATCATTTTCAAGATTTTCCTTTATAAATCATTGGTTGTTCGGATCAGCAATTTCAGTTAAATGTATCATATAGCAAACTGACGAAGACAGTTAAACTCCTGGCCAACCTCGCTAGCAGTACACCATTTATCAAAAAGCACACTCTTTTCACGTGCAAACTCCACGAACGTCTGGCCACTTAGCTTTTTGTGGATTCTGAACCACATTTCTTTTGGCCAGCCCAATGCAGTAGCTATACGTTCAAACGCACAAAAATCAGAATCAACTTCAGATTCCCTAAATGCTGGTACCAAAGCAATATTCTATAAGACTCGAAACGAGTAAGGGTGGCGGAGGGCGCCCCCTGGTCAATCGTCTTACCCAGGGGCGTGGCTAGCTCAGGTGGCACCTTAGTTTCTGTAATAGAAGCCACACTAAGCTACTCAGGGAAAACATCAGTAGGCAGGACATCTGTAACATTACTCACATCAAGAATTCCTGCATTCACTAATTTCTTTTTACGATCGGATTTTTTATATCCTTTTTGACACCAATAACTCAAAATGAGCAGCTCTTCTCATCAAATCATCCTTACGACATGTATGAATTTTTTCAATACTGGGACAACTTACAAATGCTTTCAAATCAAAACTCATCTTGACAATGTCTTTTCAGACACCCCACAACACACAATATGTGATTGGTACAGACCCCAGATAATATTAATAATATATGCTCTGGACAATGAAAATATTCTGGACAAACCCCCAATTGTTACGTCCCTAATAGTGTCTATAGGATTTAGGGATGGTAACAAACAATCACCAACAGTAGTCAGAGGATGTCGGGAAAGACCAGTAGGTTTATTGATAACGATAGTACGGCTTTCTCAGAAATGCATACAAAATACCCACAGTTCAATCAAAAGTGAGGTAGGATCGGGGCCAGTGAGTTGCGCCAACCAAACTGAAATATAACAACGGCTGCCGCTTAGAACCCCTAACCGCAACCAAAACCAATAACAAAAATGTCCTAAATTTCTAACTTAAACAGTGGTTCTTAAACGTTACACGGTAGGCATCAACTCCTTACCTAGTGTCTCTAACAGGGAAGTACTGCGTAATGAAGTGTGCAGGGTACCCCCTCTTACCTAGCCCCCGATCCGTCCCAACACGTGTCTGGCGGTGTAACAAACAACAACAGTTTACCGTGGAAATGAATGAAACTAAAGGTCTTTTGGTCATAGCGCCCGTTCGTAACCTCTTGCTCTTCTCTCCGGCGTGGCATCTTCTCACGGTTTGTAGGTTCTCTCCCTGCCAGGCCTCCGGGTGAACCAATGAGCGGCTCTGCCGGCCGACACTGGTGGAGGGCAATTGCGGTAATCGTCCCTGAACAGAGCCACACAGAGAGAGAGAGAAAGAGAGAGAGAGAGAGAGAGCACAACAAAACTACACCTAAAAGACATCCCACTCCCCTATATCTTTTAGGATGTAACATTCCTTCAGCTCCAAAATATTTGGGGTTAACTTTCTCTCTTTCTTGAGGTTATTCTGTGAATTTCTATTGTGGCATGTATATCACCTATGAGTGACTCTAATTTCTCTCTTTCCACATCATTAGTTTGTGCTTTTAGTTGTTCACATAACCTGGTAAATTCTTTCTCTGATTATGCATGTTGAACTCTCAGAACAAAACACCACTACATTTTATTTTTCTCAAATCTTACAATGTCCATCAGGTTGTGGAAGTAGCACAGTCAAACCTGATGCCCTCTGCAGAACTGCACTCTTCTCCTTGAAAACAGCTCATTAAACAGCCAACAAAAGGATATTTGCAGAGCTCTAGTCTTCTTTGTTAAACGTTTCCCTCTAGTGGTGAACTCGTAGTACTCTCAGCCTGACTGTGCAAGAAGCCAACACGTCCCGCCTCTGGCAACATCTTCTCTCGATACAAGCCATTCCAGCGATCGTGCTTCTTCCCTTCGGACATGCGCCGCTCCTTACGTTCTCTGCATTAAGTTTTCACTATAACTGCATTGGTCCAATGAAATAATGTCCATGCTTCATAGTGATGTCCTTTTGAAGATTTATTTTCTCTCTCTCTTTGTTTCTCCATTCACAGTGAAAACTACAAAAAAAACATAAATGTTTCAAATATACATCTCAGCGTCACTCAGTCTCTCAAGTTAGCTAACAGTCTCAACATGTTAGCACAACAGAAACTCATAAAATCAGTATAATCCTTACAAACATATCACACTTTCACAAATGAGTATCAAACCAATATTATTCACAAAGGTAAACTAAAATAAACACAGTTACTGTGTGCGTCTCTTGGACCACATGTAAAATAGATTAGCTTGAGCCGTACATCTTTTCCTTGTCTCCATGCTGTCCTTCTCTTCCCAGAATGCAACAGCCATGCTAGTAAATCAACCCTGGCCACGTGATCAGCTGCACTCCTCACAATAATCAATCACCATCCATAAAACACATTTACCAAACTCCATTAACAGCATGAATTCAAATCATCATAAATCCATAACAAAATTATATTCATGCAATTCCACAACACATTTCAGGATCAGTTACACTAAATGTAAATAGGGTTCACCCTCTCACATCAATACCTCGTTACACATATCATACCACATCATGATTGTGTTATTGGTGTGCATGTGATCATAGTAAATATATATTAATAAGGAATTTAAGAGATGCAGAATTTCAGTATTTTAATAGGTGAAAGGCCTCTATTTAGAATAATTCTTACCTTTATTACACCGCCTTCTGATAACTTAAGTTTGAACTAAACTATTTTACCTTTACTTAGGTTAAAAGAGAATAGTCTAAAAATCTGCTTTTAGACTAAGATTAAAGTTTGAGACGCGAATATATGAAATGTATGAAAGCCACAACTGTCACACAACTGATCAGAATCCACTTTAAAGTCACCAGGAGAGACAAACATTTTCAGTCTTGTAAAATGGATCCTGATGGAACACAACAGCAACACAGCATCAAGTGATGCCAACTGTGTACTCATGTATAATGATCATATTCATAATCACAGTAAATAACACCCTCTTGGGTATCATTGCTGGAGGAAATTATCATATTCTATCATCATTTTCTTCCCACTGTTGTTGTCTGTATGTTGCCTTTGGAGGATCCAATTATGACAAATAAGCAGTAAAGAAATAGTCTATGGCCCAGAGGCGAACTGAGGGACCATAAGGATAAATGCTGCCTGAGGTACAAATTACTTACCAGTTTAATACTTTAGAAGCCAGATCACATCTCATCTCATAATCCAACAGACCTTTCTGCTGATTGACATTTTGACTTGTCAAACACAGGTGAAACTATTAACATCAGTGATGGACACATTCTATTGAGATATGTCTGCTCCAGAGTCCTGACAGAGCTAGCAGGACACCTGACTAAATAGAATAAAGCTCCAATTATTGTCATTACTTTCCCCTTACAGCCACGCTATTGGCTTTCTAAGGTTGTACTTGCACAGCAATGATTTGAGCTAAATGTTCATGCTAACATGCGCACAGTGACAAAGCTAACATGCAGATTGTTGATATTCACCATCTTGGTGGCATGGTGGCTCAGTGCATTGTGCGGTTGCCTCACAGCAAGAAGGTCGTGGGTTTGATTCCAGGCCTTTCTGTGTGGAGTTTGCATGTTCTCCACATGCTCACTAGGGGGTCCTCCATACATATACAACCCCCATACAAAAAACATGCAGAAGATTGCTCATTTGAATGCCCTGTCCTTGACCAAGACAGGGCATGAGCACTTGGATATGGAATTGGTCCCCGGGCGCCGTATCAAAGGACAACCACTGCTCCAGGCTGTCCTCGGGAGGAAGGATGGCATGGATGGGTTAAATGCAGAGGCAGACGGCAGACGCAGCTGCATGTGTGTGATCTGCATGTGTTGGGTGTTGCATGTCTGCAATAAAGTGGGTTCTTCTTCTTCAAGCAATATGTCAGTGATTGTAACGAACCTTGTCTCCAAAGTAAATAATATTACTTTTAAGGAGCTTGTTGAAATTGGACGTGGTCCTTCTTTAAAGGATTACAACTCATTTGCCAGAAATGCTGCATCACATCTTAATGCCTGTAAACACTACAAAGCTGTTCTTTGTTTTACACTTTGGACAAAATAAATAAAGCAGAGAACGTCAGAATATTTGGCCCAACTGTTGTCAGAAAACAGCAGGTTATAATTAGAGTATGAGAAGATAGGAGCCTGTTTCTCGCTTTTATTTTTTCTGTAGTGTTCAGAGGTCCATTTAAAACTAATGTTTTTGTCATTGCTCCCTGGCTATAAATGGCACTGCAATTATTCCACAACACACCATTAAGAGCTCTTTTTGTTAGGGATTGATTCTGACTGGAGCAATTAATTCTACATCCAGTATACTATAGAAAGATGTATCTACCATCTACCACTATTTGGTAGTGTTTATGTGAAACCCCCTGATGCCAACAGACTAAAAGTGCTGTTATATAAAAGGTGGTGCAGGAGTCTTGGAACAAAATGTGCCCCACTGAAGCTCCAAATGTTGCCCCAAACTAGTAGTTTCACATATATAAAGAACTGTTTGGTTTTGACATATCGTTATATGATGGTGAAAACGCACTGAAAAATAAGTTTTGATCTAGCATGAAAAGAGGTTTCTCTGTAATTACCACCCAAAGAGGCACTTCTCATTGCTTAGTGCTTTTAGCACCCAGTCCCACTTGGACCCACAGACTGTACAGCAAATAGCTTTTTGTCATTTGGTATGTTGCTGACATGAAAGGGGGGTTCAGCTGACAAAGATTTGTGTGTCATTTTATAAGGATGATCTCTGAAAAGGTTTTTAATGATCAGTGTACTGACAGAAAACACAACATGCTGCCTTCCTGGCGTAAAAGGTAAGGGGGCTATAATTAAGACACCTAAAAGCACTGAACTGAAAGAAAACCAAACTGTGCACTTTCTCACATACATCTTCAAACAGCTCTCATTGCTGAAAGGCATAATGTGTGATGTTTAAAAGGCTCAAAACCCACTTCCACATAACACATGACAGTGTATTGAATCTGGAGTTTTCCTTGTACATCAGAAGTCATTTGGAATAAAAATAATAAACAATTTCCTTTCCAAAGAAAATGTCCTTCAAGACGTTTGAGTTTCAATTGGACTTAGGATATAATTTTGGGGAAATTAAACATTGTATTTCGATGCTTTGGCAACATTGTTTTTTGAAACTTTCATTCCAATAAATGTTTTTTTGTTTTTTTACAAGCAGTGACTATAGCCTGTCGAAGTTCATGACCCTGTGATTCCGCCATCCTGTCATGACATGAGACAGAAGTGATACATATATTCTAGTGTCCTTTTGCAAGATAATGTCTCCAAACCACCCTAAAGGTTCCTGTTTTCTAGGCTCTGACTTCTTTGTGAAGAGAGGCAAACACAAAAGTCAGATTGTAAACAATATTTAGACTTCAATTCCAGCGCTGGGTGATGCTCATTATGTCGGACAATACGGCCCCTTATCAGTGTACCACTAATGATCTGGCTGATTAACCTACCAAGTCTGTTTTTAGACTGAATTACAAGTGCACTTTTATCTCTAATGCTCCTCCTTCCTTGTGTCCTTACATCTAGGGTAATAATAGTGAAAATAATGATCAAAGTGCCTGTTTTTTATACTGAGGAGCCTTTTATATTCATCTGCCCGAGGTCCCAGTTCCATTAGTCATAAAGACTTTCACGTGCTGCTTTTTCTCCAGTCAAGCTTATTTTAAATTGAAAGAGCTCGTCATATTTCAATAAGAAATTGCCTACAGTGTGGTTTGTTTTGCCAGGAACCATTTACCCCTCGCTCAGTCTTGAATCCACTGGACTAGTATTGGAATAATGCCTATCTGCTCTGTAGCAACTGATAACAGACAGAGAAATAATGTCATAACTGGTCCAAATGTGATAAAAATGTATTTTAAATGGTTGAGGAAATGAAATGAAGCTCATTAATGTAATGGTTCCTGGTACGTTTTCTTACATTACTACATTGATGGAAATCAGCAGAATGTTGGGTGCAAATCTCGACTCTGACTCTTTCTGTGCGGCGTTTTGTTCTTGAGTTTATGTGGTTTCTTCCCACAGTCAAAAAGACATTGGTTAAATGGCCCGGAGACAAAAATGCTCACATGATTATGAATATAAATGTGAGTGTGCCTGTACACCCTCGACTTATCCAGGGTGTTTCCCAGACTGGAAAATGAATCATTGAATAGAATTAACAGATGATTACTTAAAGATTAACTTAACACCACCACTTACACTGAAGTAGTTGGTGTGTTAAGTAAGACTTTCCAGACTACCACAGCACATTTTTCAGATTGTGAATGCTTGGTTTGTATGAAAAATATAGCACTGGTTTCCAGCCTGTGTCGAAACTTAAATTATTTTGGCAACAAGAGTTAACACACAAAATAAATCACTTAGTCTGATAATGATAAATGAACAACTCTTAACAAGAAGGCAGCCAATTCACACTGGGAGAAAAGCCATTTCAAATTGATCCGATAGATCTTTGGGATTTTTTTGGCAGGGTTTAAAGAACAAACGACATAATTGCAACACAACAACAGCGACAAGAAACAAGTTAACCTACCTAAAATGAAGAGGAACAGCTGTTCTCCAAAATTCATCTGGTTGTCCAAAGGATAAATGTCTAGTAAAATGTTAAAATATCTTTATTTAAAGATCTAAATCAAACAATATTGAAATGATTGTCCACAAAGATGTTGTGGAGCTGTGGCATTAATGGAGCAAAGAGTTAGTTATCATCTGTTTGGCTACCAGCTGATTAGTAACATCCAGACACTTAAGTGGATACTTGGTATTGTGACTCGCCAAGAGCTAATGTTCATGTATCTTTACAGCTATCTTTTTGAAAATATTCTGCTATATGTTAACGGGAGACTAGTTCTCCCAAGCAGAAACCTTGATGCAGATTCTTTGAGAGATCCATCAAAGAGCAGAGAGCTTTCAACCAAATTCGACTGTATAACCATTTGTAATAATTTCTTTAACAAGAGAGTCTGACTGAAAAAGTTTGTTATGCTTCACACACACTCATGCGCTGATGCCAACGAGATGCCATACAAAGTAACCCTGACCATTGGGACAAATTGGGGTCAGCGCTCAAGGACACTTCGAGGCGAGGGCAGGAGGAACCAAGGATCGAACAGCCAACGCTGTGAATAGTGGGAAACCTGCTCTACCTGAACCAGCTCTCATCAATAAATACAGCAAGGAATTTTAAGCTGGAAAGAATTGGATCAATGTTTCCACTGATCGGCATGTGTGATGGTAACACTTCACTATTCCTGATGTCCCAAAAGCTGTTTTCATGGTGACTGCTTCAGTCAATCGCACACTAAATTACAGAAAGGACAAACATTGTTCTCTAAAAGTCATCCAGGTTTAATTTTAATCAAGACTCCATTCAGTCTTATGTTATGATAATAAACCATCTTTACATATTTCCATCTTAAATGTTTCTTGGCAGACTGTGAAAGAGTAAAATAACACCACATCCGATAGCACAAAAATCTGCTGGTGCAACTTGGCACCACAGCAGGTGTTTGGACAGACACGCTTACTGACACATCACTGATTGGGGATGGGGTCAGAGTGCAGTGTAGCAGCAGTTCCCGTCCTTATGATGATTTACTCTTTGAAGATCCCCTGTTGTTGAAACACACACATAAATCAAGTGACCATGTCTGGACAGTTTTCACACCAGGGAGCAAGATGCAAGACAAGAGGAAAGGGTCAACATTCTGTTTAACTTCTATTTTTTCCATTTGTATGTCACATGTTCCCTTGTGCCTCTCCTAGCTCTGTGTGGAGCGGGTCGACGGAGTCCATAAAGGAAAGCAATAAAGTGGAAGCATATAAGCTGTATGTCCTTGTCTTCCCTAACTGATGCAATCTTAAGCCACGTGAAGCTGTATTGAAAGAGAGGGCATTAATTGCCATTGGTTTGAACAATCATCAATTGACCTGCAGAGAAAATCAAATAATGTAGTCACACAGAGTTTGCTGGTAAACAAGCAATGTGTTTATCCTTAAAGATACACTAACCACTATTTTCTATAACAATGGATCACATGTTATATTCAACATATGTGAAATGTTAATGGGAGTACAATGACAAAAAGACATAACTATCAACCAACAGTTTCCCTCAACTCTAAGGAGAGATGTAGCATCTTTCAGCTCTTTGTTTTGATTTTACTGCTTGCAACAGCCTGGTTTTGGTTCCCACTCACCACTCTCAAAGCAGCATTTTCTTGCAGCACAAGGGAACTGTTTTCAGCACAAAAGCTCTAACAAACCAACTGTAAGCTACATACTGACAAAGTCAGCTACTAGGTAGTGAACATAGTGGAGCATTTAGCAGCTAAAGAGTCAGATATTGCCCTCAGGAGTTGGTGGAGACCAAAAACAGAGCTAAAAGGAGAGTAATTAAAAAATGCTCAAGGAGAGGCCTCACTCTGAAATCTGAGGTTAAGTTGTTGCAGGAAGATGACAATGTTTCATTGCTCATTCATAAATCATTCAGTTAAAGTAATGATAAAAAACAAAAAAACCTAGTGTTTATTTAAAGACACATTCTTCATTGTCCTATTGTCAGTACAGTTGAATGTTCTCACCCTGACGTTGGGGACAGACCTGCAGGGACATGCACTCAATTTGACACCTGTCAGTCTGCCACAAGATGCTGTGTTGCATCATGAATTGACTCTCACTGGCCCCTCACAATGTATTCTCAGACAGCTTTTCCACGCCACCCCTCCCCACCCATTAGCCAAGAAAAACATATTCTCCTCTCCTGTATCATGTCATGACAGGCTGTGTGTCAAGCATTAAAAGCATGGGGCTCGAGTGACACACACACTTCATCTGAGCTTTCCTTAAAGCCTCGGGCATATTAAGTTCCAGAGCAGCAGTGACCACTCTCCCAAGGTCAATGTCAGAGGGGAGGGCAGTGGTGATTGAGGGTGGGCGGAGGGGTGTGAGGAACAACGAGAGGCCGAGAGGGGAAGATAAGGAGGCGAGGGAAAAAATGCCAATGTGATGGGGGTTTAACATAACTGCTGAGAAATGCTGCATACCTAAAACATTTGTGTAGCAGTTGTACCAAACTCTTTGACACAGCATCATGTTTGATGCTCTTTTGTTCCTTTCCCTACACCCACTCTCTCCGGTACTCGCTTTGCTCTCTATCTGCTTCCTTTCCTTGACTGTCAGATGTCATCGAGTTTTCTGTCTCTGACAATATGGCAGTGGTTGGGCCGCTTGCATACAAACAATCTACTGTATACACTCGACTTGTGGAGTATTTGAATGCAGGGCAGCGGTACCTGGTGACGCTTTTACCTTGAGTTGTGCACCCTTTGGGGCCAGCATAATGTCGAGACAAACAAAGCCTCCACAATTTCTCTGTACAAATGTACTGATGCCAGCCCGGATATTGAGACAGTCTAGAAGAGGAAATGCAAAGATTTACAGAAATATTCAAAAGTTGTTTAACTAAATTGAAAAGACCATATCCACAAAACTACATAACCATTAAAAACAAGAAAACAAACATTACTTGACTTCAATATTTCTAAATAGCGAATCCTGTTGCCAAAAGTGCTGCATCAAACACAAACTCAAGTTACCCGTGATCATTAAAGTTGGAAGAAATGAATGAGTAAGGCAGCAGTTGTATCATCTTTCCGACTTGCAGCTTTGCTTCTATCTTACCATCCTCCCTCGTGCGTGCTGCATGTTGTTGATGTATATTGTGTAAGTGTAACTCCACCCTCAAATCCTGCAAGAACCCTCCCACCCAGCAAATAAAAAAAATGCAACCAGTGAGAGAACGACGACTGTACCATGTGGCTGCGTAGTGTGTTGGTCGGGAAACATGGGTCAGAATGACTGACACTAATTAGTCTTTTTTAATATAAATTTCATGAGATAGACTGGTCCCAACTGGCTGACTCTATGTCAGCACTGGCCTCACAGGTTTTGGGCTGATTTAAAACAGTAGATGGTTCAACAAACAGATGCATAGATGTGTGCAGTACCTCTTTAAATCTGTCGATGCTACTGTATGCAGCTTTAGTGGATATGTGCATCTCTGAAATCTATTTAACTTGGGGTTAGATAGGGATTAGATATTCTGTGTTGAGTCTACTTAGGGCTAAATTATTAGAAGGAAATCTATTTGCTTTGCATGGCCCTGGTATCCTGAGAACCATAAATGATACAGATGTAGATTCTGTAGAAAGAGGTAGGGATTCCACCACTTGACCATGTGAAGCTGTCGGTCCACCACTTTGGTTCTAGACTAAAATATTCAATAAATGGAATGCCATGAAAATCCTAATGACATTGGTGCTCCCCTCTAGTGCCACTACGAGGTAGACATGCAAAAAAAATGCCTTGCAGTTCTGCTGTGATGCAACAAATCTGTAAGAACAGGAAAAGTTTGGAGCAACAGGATAACTTGTGATATCCCCAACAGAGAAGCAATGGTGGGGGTGGGGGGGTTAATGCCATTTAAGGAGGCAGAATCTGTGGCCGTCCTCTAACCGCATTCTATGATCAAATCTTGATCTGTAATTGCAGATGTGGCTGCAGGAAAGTACAGGAAACTATGAAATCATCATAAACAAGGTAATACATTCAGAAATAATGCACATTAATTACACAACTGACCGACTAGCGGCCAGAGTGCCAATTTCTTTCATTATTGTTTAAATGTTGAGTCTAGCAAGTGTTGTAAGACTAAGTGGGTCCAGATGGAGACAAGATGTGTGGCAGTAGTCCTGGGTACACTGAACTAGGACTATTGGAAGAGACTGACAATGGGTGCCTTGGGCCTGCAGTCCTGGAGGAGACTGTCCTCCCCAAAAATAAGACAGTAAAGTATGTGCAAGCAGCTTATTACGACCTATATTTACATATTTAGGGAGGAGGTTGGGGTGGATTAATGACTTTCACACAGGGGACTGCTGCTCGTTTCCAAAATTCAACGTTGACTTTTCCAAAACCTAACAACGTAGTTTTCATGCCTGAACCTAACCAAACTGCGACCGCTTCACAACTTTTACCAGGTGTTATTACCATGACAACCGTGGTATGTATGCCTATATATGTTGTTTTAGGAGTCACTGGAAAATTACCTATTGTGTTTAAGGTTGGAGGACTTGTTGTCCTTGAGAGGAATAATCCCCTTTTACTTAATTATCATGCAGGTTATCAATGAATTTAACATTATTCACCTCTGATTGGGGTTACAAGATGTGCTCTTCAGGACAATATCCAAAACAAATCAATAACAAATCGAATACATGGGACAGTAACCATAAATACAACCATTCTGGTTGCACGTTTTCTCTGATTTACTCAGAACAGATTCTGTGTGTTGAACTTCTGACCCCATTTGTACTTCCTGAACATCTCCCCGTAGTGCAGCCACCAAGCTGACCTAGAAATATACCAACTGCCCATGCATTCCCACCGAGATGATTAAATGGAGGTGGCATTCGCAATAGAACCCAAGTGTCTTAATTCAGCCCAATTACAGGTAGGACTGTACGTGGGGAAGATGTCAGAGTAAATGTCAGTGTACGGGTTTCATGGGTAATTACCTTGCTCCAGTGTGACGTGGGGGCTATTGGGTGAGAAGGGATTAGAATAGACCATGAAGGGGAAGAGCAAGTCTCCCATCTGATTCTCTAACTTTCCACAAGTGTGCAAAGTCAAGTGTTGCAGAGGGCCACATTTTTACCCAGCCGGGCTTTAATTACAAACACTGCTTTTACACCAAATGCCAGCGTTTGACCACACGGATTTGCTTCTAATTACCAACTAAATGTTGACATTTTGAACCCTGCTTGGCTTTTTTGGTGGCTCATATATTGTGGTCTTCTGTGCATGTACACACACACACACACACACACACACACACACACACACACACACAC
>JAVQJL010004498.1:0-14133 GCA_036024295.1 Nannoperca obscura
ACACACACAGAGGGTGAATCCTCCTTGAGAACACCTGCATGTGGTCGAGGACACTCTTCTTCTTCTTGTTCTCTCTCCGTCCTGCCATGCATTATTTATGACACAGACAGACAGGTGCACAGACAGACAGGTGCACAGACAGCCTGCAGTACCTCCAGCCTCCTCCAGGTGTCAGCGTTCACCAGAGAGAGAGAGAGAATCTGTTCTGCAGAGAAACCTTCAGCATGACCTCGGCGTCGCCTCCTGCTGGACGTGCAGAGCCGCAGTGTATCGTCTGTGCAGGTGGATAGAAACCTGTCTGAAGGTGTGTTTTGTCTTCAGGGAGCAGAACAGGTGTTTGACTGTCAGCTGTCACTTCTCCTGGTTTAAACGTGTGGGACATGTGAGATGATGTGAGACTCAAGAAGTCGATTAGTTGCTTTAATCATGTGGAACTCTGTCCGAGTGCCTCCTCGTCGTTACTGTGGAGTTCAGGTGTCAAAGTTTAAAAGATAACTGACAGAAGAATCAATAATAAAAGTAGTAGTGCACTTTATTAATGTGGAGGTGTTCTGTGAGAAATGTCAGCGTGTTCATTTATTCAGGTTTGCTCGTCTGCAGGAGGAAGAAATCAATCACAGATGTGAGTGAAGGCTGTTAAATGTGAAATGTCTGCAGAGACTCTGGTGCAGTGACGCGCAGCAGCACACGGAGACCACTACCTGCAGATTACTGATTACTTCAGTGAAGTTGGCCAGGATCAATAAACTGAGATTGTAGCACACGATGGATTTTCTTCTCGGAGTGAATCGGATTATCAGCGTGAGGACGAGAGATTAACGCTCCTGCATCAGTCACACAAGCTGATCAATGATCTGCTGCTAGTGTCCACTAGCTAGTGTCAGTGTCCACAGTGTTCACAGTGTCCACAGTGTCCAGTGTTCACAGTGTCCACAGTGTCCACAGTGTCCAGTGTTCACAGTGTCCACAGTGTCCAGTGTTCACAGTGTCCACAGTGTCCAGTGTCCACAGTGTCCAGTGTCCACAGTGTCCACAGTGTCCAGTGTCCACAGTGTCCAGTGTCCACTAGCTAGTGTCAGTGTCCACAGTGTCCACAGTGTCCACAGTGTTCACAGTGTCCACAGTGTCCAGTGTCCACAGTGTCCACAGTGTCCACAGTGTCCACAGTGTCTCCAGTGTCCAGTGTCCACAGTGTCCACAGTGTCCACAGTGTCCACAGTGTTCATTGTGAGGATGCATGTTTGTATGTTTCAGACTAAGTGACACTTTATTACCACTTGTTGCTCCTCAAACGTTCAGATTCTTGGTGATTTCTCTGCTCACCTTCAGTGATATCAGGCACTGGCTTCTGTTTTTATTAAAGACAGACTGTCGGCTTCATGCAGAGTTTCTCAGGGCAGCGTTAAAGCAGGAAGTCCATCCCATAAACAGCATCATGTGAAGTCTTTGTGTTAATAAATCTCTTGTTCTTCTCTCCGTCCTCGTTGCTGGTTGTGACTCTTCCTCCTTCGTCTTCAGTCACAGGTACTTCACTCCTCCGACCAGGTGCCACTGACGGGCCCAGCTCCGCCTCCAGCTCCGCCTCCAGCTCCGCCTCCAGCTCGCCCCTGCTCCACCCGGCCTGACACTCCCGCTGACCGCGTCCCGGACCGCCCTGACGGCGCCGACCCCACGAATGATGGAGGAAAAGATCACGTGAAGCGAGCGATGAAGGAGGAGGAGGAGAAAGGAAAGACAAAGGAGAGGAAAGGAGCCTACAACAGATCCCTGCTGCTCCCCCAGC
Source organism: Nannoperca obscura (assembly GCA_036024295.1). Classification (NCBI taxonomy): domain Eukaryota; kingdom Metazoa; phylum Chordata; class Actinopteri; order Centrarchiformes; family Percichthyidae; genus Nannoperca; species Nannoperca obscura. Next base: position 1,784 of record JAVQJL010004498.1, read on the forward strand.
CCTCGAAGCTCCGCCTCTTCCTGTCTCAGACCTCCAGCTCCGCCGCCGCCACACCACCCAAGACGAAGGTGTTGCAGCAGCAGCGTCACGATCCAGAGAGCAACAACAACACCGGCGTTGGGATCAAAATGGCGTCCTTCGCCTCGTCCCGCCTCCCCAAGCCAAAGAGCCACTGAGCTGCCGGCAGACGTTTCCTCTCCTTCAGCAGCGACCGGTCCGAAACGCCCACATCCAGATTATCAGCAGTTTATTTAATCTGACTTATTTATTAATACTTTGAGCACTTTGGTGGCCGAAAATAAAGGTTTAAAAACTTGGTAACGCTTTATTTTACAGAGATGACTTCCTGTGAAGATGTTGAATAATAATAATAATCCTGTTAAACAAGAGCAAGACGTTGCGTGCACATGCGCTCACTTCCAGATACTTCATCAGTTAACTGATGATGAATCATGAATTAATGGAGAAACAGGCTTTAGACGAAACAGAAACTCTTCTTTCCTTCAGGAGCAGTGAAATAAAGCGTTACCAACGTCTTTTCAAAACGCAGCAGTAATGATTAAAGTCAGTGTGCTGTTTATGTATTTCCAGGAAGTGTTCCACTGACTGACTTCCTGTTTGACTTCCTGTTTGACTTCCTGCTGGTAGGTCCTAGCTGCCCCCTGCACCCTTCGCCCAGTCTTCCTCTCGGGAGGTCCGAGCTCTTTCTGCTCCCGTCCTCGTCTGTTTTGTTGTTTCTCGCCGTGAAGAACAACGACTTTGCTTCTGTACGTTCAGCAGGACGTCCAACTTTCCGTTAAGACTCGGCATGCTGCTGTTAGCAGGCAGCGGTGAGTTTAAGGTCTGGGTTTGCTTCAAACTAAGGTTTGTCTGTTGCTGAACAGTGCAGGTTCACGTAGACGCGCTGGTTTGAAGCATCAGAGTCTTCAGAGGAGTCGCTGTCTTTAAGAGAACATTCACTCCCGACTGATAATCTCGCTTTCACATTATTATATGCAAACACAATATGCAACAGTCGCAGGTGTGACGCCCAAACACAGACGCGATGTGCTGCCCGCATGCCCTCGAGCAAGAGCGCCGGCTTAAAGAAAGATATATATGCAAAAACAAACTGTTCAAGCAGACGAAGGAGGAGGCGTGCACTGAAACAACAACAACAACAACAACAACAACAACACTGCTGTTTCTCTCTCACACACACCTGAGAGCAACAGCAGGTACCACTCAGGTGCTGTAGATAAAGCCAGTTGCCATGGCGATACAGACCAGCAGTCACAGCAACAGCATCGTGGGGATTTAGAGGGAGGTACTGCATCATCTGGCAGCCACTGGTTGCTGCTGGTTGCCGCTAGCTGCAGCTGGTTGCCGCTAGCTGCAGCTGGTTGCCGCTGGTTGCAGCTGGTTGCCGCTGGTTGCAGCTGGTTGCAGCTGGTTGCCGATGGCTGCAGCTGGTTGCCGCTGGTTGCAGCTGGTTGCCGATGGCTGCAGCTGGTTGCCGATGGCTGCAGCTGGTTGCTGCTGGTTGCCGATGGCTGCAGCTGGTTGCCGCTGGTTGCCGATGGTTGCCGATGGCTGCAGCTGGTTGCCGCTGGCTGCTGCTGGCTGCCGCTGGTTGCCGCTGGTTGCCGATGGCTGCAGCTGGTTGCCGCTGGCTGCTGCTGGCTGCCGCTGGTTGCAGCTGGTTGCCGATGGCTGCCGCTGGTTGCCGCTGGTTGCCGATGGCTGCAGCTGGTTGCCGCTGGTTGCCGATGGCTGCAGCTGGTTGCCGCTGGTTGCCGCTGGCTGCCGTTGGTTGCCGTTGGTTGCCGCTGGTAGCAGCTGGTTGCATATCATAACATTTCCAGCCCAGAGAATTGTCTGCTGAAACATAAATTACAGAAGTTGCTGCTGTTTTAATATCGTCCACGCGGTGCCGTATCTCTGGGATCTGACATGTTTCTTCAGTCTGCTCATTAAACATTCATCACTTTTAATCTCTTTAGGAATTTAACTCTGACATCTTTTACGATATCTGAAGTTTATGTCTGTGTCTTAAGGTGGAGCCATCTTTCTTCTTCTTCTTCCACACACACACACACACACACACACACACTCTGGAAAAGGAGTTGCAGCTGTTTTGAGGTTCTGAGAGAATTGATTCCACATCAGAGCCTCTCATTGAAACTGAACCGAACAGCAGAAAGAATTATAAAAGAATAATTTGCTTTTCAAAACGAAAGAGGAAAGTAAATTACAGAAGCTGCTCAGCTGCAAACGAGGTGAAAGCTTTTCATTTCACAAACGGACAAAATGAAAGCGCTCGTTGCTCGTGAAGGTCGGAGGCGTCTCAAGGCTTCTCTCTGGCCTTCGCGTCGCTCTGAGTCTCTAAATCACACAAACGCTTGTAAACGACAGAAACCCGCTCGCTGAACAGAGAGGACGAGACGCGGTCTGTCGAGCCACAAGAATCTCCTCAGAGCCATGAACTACTTCTTAAAGTTCACCTGGAGCTGTTGCCATAGCAACGGGTCCCCGAGCTGGATCGCGAGCACGACTTCGATCCCCGATCCTCAAACTGAAACTCGTCCCGACGAGCAATCAATTCTTCTTGGTTCAGTTTTATCTTAAGAAGCCGTTGATGTGACGCTGTTCTTCAGAACCTTGTTGTTGTTGTTGTTGTTTCCTACTTGAACACTTACAAACATCACTGATCGGACAGGAAGTTCTGGGAAGTTGTTTTCTTGCTGTTGTCAGAGTTTGAAAGTGATCGTCTAGTTCCTCGCTGACTCGGCTGCGTTTGTGTTTCTTTAGTCATGAAGGTCAGTGACAACTTCCTGGAGAAATTTCACACTAAAATCCAGAGATCAAGCTGTCAAAAGGCTTTTAATGTGAAACCTTTGTGCAGGAAGTGTTCAGCGTCACTGATGGTAACTAAACGATCGATAAAGATGTTAAAGTAGAAGCAACCCGGCGAAACAAGAGCCCTCTCGTTCAACCCTCTCGAACAAATCAGACTTCCTGCTTGAGTTTCACATTAAAAGCTTTTAATCTCTCTATTGGAGAACACTTGAGAAACTCTGGTCTCTGTTGTACTCATGATTAATCTGTGCAAACTGAATATTACGACAACAAACCTGAATGAAGGAAGTTTGAATAAGGAGCGGATCAGAAAACCATTAGATTGAAACAGGCCGGGTGTTTTTCTGAGCAGCTGAACGTCAGAGTTTCCACCACGCGCAATCACCGTATTTAAATGTATTTAAATAGACTTTTGAATTTGTTCTCATGTCGCGTCTCGACAGCTCAAACTCGAATAACCAGAACAATAATGTACTCACTCTTCATATCCACGCAGTATCTGCAATGTTCAGCCCCCCCGCCGTGTCCACTGTCCACCCCCTCTTGCTGGTTTCTGAGGAAACACTTTTACTTTGAAAAACTTGAAGGGCAGGTATTTTAAGCTGACAAACATCCTGCCATTTCCTGTGTCACCTGCTGAATTTAATTTGTGTGCAATAACTGTGTTATTATAACTGTGTTTAACTCTTATTCATGTGATGAAGTCGTACCTACTGTAATGATTCTCCTCAACACTGAGGTGTGCGCTCGTAACGCGTCTCGGTCCACAAATGCACTTTAACTGAAAGCAGACGAAGCTTCTTCAGCTCGGAAATGTCTCAAAAGCTGAGTTTTATTTGTGTTTGTGTGTTTTTGCGTGTGATGAAATCTGACAGATTTTCTCTGCTTATAACAACAGCTGTCGCTCGGCGTTAATGCTGCGTTCACGTCCTATGGGGAAAAACAAATGCATTTCGCACTAGATGAGCATGTTTGGCTCAGTTAAGTAAAAACAGCTCAGCTGAACGAACTGAAATTCGACGTGTGTGTCTCGGCCGAGTTGCCAGGAACTCATTTTTCCAATTATTCGGACACCACATGAACGCCACAGCAGTTCCCATATGACGTAAACGCAGCGTTATTGGCCGGAACGCCTGTTAGCTTGGCTGTTATTGGTTAAGATTTAGTTAATACGGATGTAATAAAGAAACTGATATCTGCTCATATAGTGGGCAATTTAAGAATGTCTGTTTCCTGTGACATCACATCCTGCGACAAAGCCTTGAAGACGTGTGTAGCCCTCTCATGATTGGCCAATACAGCCCCTCTGCTGCTTATTGGTTGATATTTATTGCCCTCTTCTGTCATTGGCTGACATGTCTCTGATGCTGCTGTGAAGCCAAACGCTAAAATAAAAATAATCTTCACCAGAAGTCTTTCTCTGTGTTTGTTACTCAGATATTGATTGTGTGTGTTTCATTATAAGACATCAATAACTTTCTTGTTATAAGTTCAGAACTCTTTATTCTGACAGTTTTAGGCCCAAAACTAAAATTAAAAAGTGGGATTTTATTATTTTTTATTGTCCAGAATTCATGTAGAGAGAAACATTTACAGCAACAGGGTGTGAACAGGATGTACAGGCGGACTCAAATCTACAAAGTAGAAAAATATCTTTTTTTATTCTTTAAAAATGTGGATGTCAGATAAAAGTAGAGCAGCAACAAGTACAGTACTTCACACGCACTGTACTTCGGTAAATGTTCCACCACAGCAGAGGTGGAGGTGCAGAGTTAATATGACGCATGTCTAAACTCCTGCTTCTGGCATGAAATAGAAATAAATGAAAATATAAAGAGCTGCACGGTGTTTCCAACACATTCAGATGTTGCTGCTGGTTGTGTTAATCAGGACGGAGCCAGGCTAGCTGTTCCCCTCTGCTTCCAGTCTTTATGCTAAGCTAAGCTAACCAGCTTCTGGCTTTCTCCTCCAGTGACCTCCCAGCTCGTCTTCTCCTGGCAGCCGACTCTTCATCCTGACCTCACTGTGTCCTCGTCTCCTCACGTCGCCCTCGGTCCGTCCTCGTCCTCGCCGGGACTTTAATATCTGAGCCCTGACGCTCCGATAACGCTGAAAAATGTTCCCATTTGTGTCCTGACACCCTGAACGCAGCGTCGTCGCTCCGTCTTCATGCTGAAGGCCGAGCTGAGTGACAGCCACCGTGATGATGATGAAGAAGATGGTGATGATGATGAGGAGACAGACAGCTGCACCTGCAAACGTCTCCACAGACAGACGGGAAACTAACTGTTAACATCAAATACCAGAATAAAAACACACTAACTTCACTTTGTTAGAAAAGCACACAAACATTTCTCTGAAAATCATTTAGTTGTTACATAAAGATGAACGGAAATCTGCAGGTATGTCAATAAACATCCATACGGGATCAGGATCAGGATCAGGACTCGGGTTCATAAACGTCTTGTGTGAAGAATAATAACGTTTATTTCAGCCAGAACCGTTGGACTGCAGACTCCAGGCGGTCTGCAGACTCCAGGCGGTCTGCAGGTGGATCCAACAGGATTGACATGTTATTAAAGTTCATCTCCAGCGAACACAACAGCAGCAGCAACGTCCCATCAGCACCTCATTAAGAGCTCCGGCTGTAAAGCATGAAACAGCACAAACAGGAGTGTCGTCAGCCATTTTACCTGCATCCATCATCATCATCATCATCATCATCATCACTGCCGTCTCTGCAGAATGAATGTATTTTTAATGCAGCTTATTAAAGGAGCAGAGAGATTATTAACCAGTAAGTGTGTTTAAGTCTTTTTGTTTCTGTGTGCAATCACATTAACAGGATCAATACGTTTACTGACGAGCTGCAGAGTTCAAGAGAAGGTCAACAAGGCCTGGAAAGTTTGTGAGAGTGATTCAGCATTCAAGGCGACAGAGAAAATACAATCACACTAAACAGGAGGCGGTGAATCCATTCATGGTTTGCTCTACAAAACATCCAGAAACATCGTTTTGTTGCTCCCAAAGTCAGAAACGGTTAAATTCACCATCAAGTAAAACGAAAGCATTGATGGAAACATCCATCGACTGTCGCAGCTCTCAGTAACTTTCCTCCTCTGCGTCTGTTCTTTCACCAGATCTCAGAGGAAATACTTAGTTTACACATTCTGTCTCTCTCCTCCACCCTCCTGTCTCTCTCCTCCACCCTCCTCTTCTCCTCCTCCACCCTCCTGTTTCCACCCTTCCTCTCGCCCTCATGTGTTGATCCCTTTAATGTTGCAGCTGTACAGGGAACCTTTCCACAGGGGATCAATAAACATGCATCTTTATTAACCTGTAATAATACTTCATCTTGTCTGTGTCGTATTAATCTGCAAAGACAATAAAGAAGATAAAGATGTTAAAAATACTGCAACGTTTGTCTCTGGCCTGCAGTAGAAGTACACAGGAAAGTTTGTCTGGCGATAAAAAGAACACTTTTAACACCAGCTGTGAATTTTCTTCCATTTTTAAACTTTAGTTTTACCTCTCTTTGCACAATGCAACTTTATACACACACACACACACACACACACACACACACACACACACACACACACTGGTACCTGTCAGCTGAAATATCACCTTGGCAGCAAAGCAGGTTAATTTCCAGCCTCCATTTCCTGCTTCCATCTGGTGGGGATCAACTGAGGTGTGTGTGTGTGTGTGTGTGTGTGTGTGTGTGTGTGTGTGTGTGTGTAAACAACAGTCAGACGCACACACTCTGTGTCTGACAGCGTCTTAATCGTCACTGTGCAGGTCACATCAATAATCTGCTGATCACTCTCACTGCACTGTTCAATAGAAGATATATGTGTGTTTTCTGGAGTAACACTATGAAGCTCATAAATAAAGATGTAAAGTAATAAAGATTATTTATAAATGGTGACAAGAGGACACACACAGTCATTTATAGGTTCATTAATAAATATTCAATAATAATAATGTTGTGTTATTTGTTTGTTTACACGCACACCTTGTGAGATCTGCTGTAAACACCCGAGCATCTGCCTGCTGGGCCGGCGCCAGGCCTCCGTTCAGACTGACGCTGAGGCCACAGTGTTTACTGACCTGTTGCTGGTTAACTAGCAGGAGGTGACACATCTGTGGGTGAACCCTGAACCTCACCTGCTCAACTAACACAGGTGTGATCCCAGGATCTGGCAACCTGCTGAGACACACATGCTCTGATCTGTGGCTTACCAAGACCTTTAACATGACTAATTAATTAAAAATGACTAAAATAAGATTTTGTAAGTCCTCAAAATAAAAGGATTAATAAGATAAATATATATTTCTCACAGAATGATCCACAAAGCATCAACACAAATTCCATATTTTAAAAAATGACACAGAATTGATTAAAGACTAACAACTCGGGTGTTTGTGAACTTAGCATTAGCACTTTGTTGGCATAGCTTGCTAGCTAAAAAGCTTTAGCTACTGTTAATACAGTGATGCTACTGCAGTGTACAGTACTGTATCATGATGCGGGCTTTACATTAAGAGCACTGGCAGGTGTTGTTATGTTGAAAGTTAGCTTCAGCTAGCAGCTAGCTGGTGCTAAACGGTGTGTTTAGCCACCAATAATTTAACTTAAGCTAGCTAGCCACACAGTCACAGACAACCAATTACTGCTCAACATTAACGATTATGGAAAATACAAGGGTAAAATAAACATTTACCAATCAATTAACTTTAATTTATATTATTATAATATTATTTAATCAAATAGTTTGTGGTAAAGGAAAATACTTTTTTCACCAAGTGGATGGAGGTAAATATACAGCAGGTTATATATGTCTTTGTATACTCGTTATATATTTAAATAATTTAAGTAACAGTGTTATTAATGTGTATATATTATCATTTGTTCAATACATTGTGTCTGTGTGTAATAATGATAAAGTTTAAAGAATAAAGTTTTTAAAAGGTTCATTTTCAAAACAAACATGGCGGACGAGAAGCTCGAGCGGGAGGCGAACCTTGACCATAAACTCCGATGTTTTTTTGTTTGTTTGTTTGTTTATTTATTTCGGCTCTTCAGAGAAAACAGGCCACTTCTGTAGCGAGGAAGCTACTGGGAATATCGACCAAGTACCGCGGAGACATTTTACTAATCGATCCGGACACATGTTGTTTTCACCGGAGGAAGCTTTGGAGGCTAACGCTAAAGCGAGCTAACGCTAAAGCTAGCTAACCTGAAGCTTTACATGAACACTGTGGATTGTTATGTTTATTTACATGCTTTAAAGTGTGTAATCTGGTACAAGATGAAGAAACAGCACCACTGAGCTGCCAGTTCATCGGTGGCAAAGCCAACTGTAGAAATATAAGAAGTTAAAGTCGCAGCTAATGGATGGACGAGCTGCTCCAAGCAAGAGGTAACTTACACCTACAGTGCTATTCATATGATGTGTATTAACATTTTAGTTGTAAAGTTAACTGATTACTCGATGGAACTATTTTATTTGCATTAATGTCCATTTTTCAAGCCAAAATACAAAACATTTGCTGGTTCCAGCTTGTGATTCTTTGTTGTCATGTTTGACTGTTTCCTGACATTTCATAGAAGAAATGATTAATCGTTAGTTGCATCTCTAGTTAAAATCCACCAAACTGGAGTTATTATTACCCGACAGCAACACACACACACACACACACACACACTCTCTGAGACAGGAGGAGTGAAGTGGCTTTAAATCTGCTTGATTGGTAAATAACTGCTGAGCAGGAAGGAAACTTCCTCCCACATCTGGAGATGTGAAAGAAGCTCAGATAAAAGCCTGAAATGTAACCTGCAATCATCGTCTTAGCAGGCGTGTGAGGAACCCCAACACTTCAGTTTCCTGTCGCTCCATCAGCACACACTTTAGATGTGTGCATAATGTCTCTGACATATCTAAATATATATGTCTCAGCAACTATTTTAATTATTGATTTAAGTCCTTTTTCAAGCAGATGCACAAAAGGTTTTCTGTTTTTCAGTCAATTAACTGGTGATATTTGGGTTTTGGACTGTTTCTGTCGAACAAAACCAGCAATCTGAAGACATTAATGTGAGATTTACATAGTTGCTCCTTTTCATCGGGGCCAACAACTGCAGCTCCTGTGATTTTGGATAAAGATAAAATCGCTTTTAAAATGAAAGAAGCGTTGTGGTGCTACAGAATCTCAGCCCACAAACCACACATGTCCCACTTACTGAGTTCAGCCAATGTTTTGACTCTTTCTTACATTTGTTTGAGTGTTAATGTATGTTTTCCTCTGACAGCTGAATCTACCCGACATGATGAAGAGTTGGGAGCTACAGGTAGACGCTGTAACAGGTACGGAGCTGACAGTGTGCGTTGTTTGATGCTGGACGTTGAAGTTGTTGTACGTCGGTCTTGTGATCCGTGCTGCTGTTCGGCTGCTGTGAGTCTTCACACGTGATTCATGTTTACTGTGTTTTACTTGCTAAACGCTGTGAGTTCTTCCAAGTGAACTGCAACAGTAAACGCCTTGTTGTCTTGCATGAATGTTTAATGAAGTGCATGATGAGTGCATTGGCTTTAAGATAAATCGGAGTGTTAAGTAGTGTCTTATTGATCCCTGCAGCCTCTGCAGCTTGTTTTCTTCATGTCTTGTTTTGTGTTTTCTGACACTTGGCAGTTTATTTTCTTGTGCGGGTGTGAAATACAGGAGAGTGTGTGTGTGTGTCTCTCTCTCTGATTTACATTTAGATGGCTGTTCCTGTTGTTGGAGGAATGATGAAAACACATGCAGAGCAGCTTCACTGCACTGCTGCATCATGGTTTCTCTGTGTGTGCCACAAATGGGTTTTCTTTGTTAAACCGTCTTCTTCTTCCTCTTCTTCCTCGTATTTAAGTGATGTTGTTAATCGGACCGTCTGCTGCTGCTGCAGCTCGCACATGTTTTATAGATGTTTGTATCAGATCAGACAAAGCTGAGTGAGTTTCAGTGGTGGTGGAGAGAGAGAGAGTTTGCAGTTTCACATTTTAAACACTAGAGGGAGGAAGGTTGAAGCACCTGAGACGAGGTGCGAAGAAAGAAATGTGATTTAGACCCGACTGTAGATGTTCATGACTGCTTTGAGAAATCAGTTAGCATCACATATGAGACATTTATGATCAGTTATTGTCCGTCATGTGTAATCTCTCAGACACTTATAATTCTGAATTATTTATTACCTTTGTCTGGCAGAAAACATGCAGCGCTGTTCACAAATGTGGGAGTTTTTATTAAAAGCACAACATTCACAGTCTTCTTACATTTATTAGCAAGATTTTGGATGAAAACTACACCTGAAGTGTTTCGGTGATATGCCGGGACACCATAAGACGTCTGTACAAAACAGTATAGGACAACATTTAAATTGCTTCATTAATGTTAATGTAGGTTTCACTGTGCAGGGGAGAGTCGCCTTACATTTAACATGCTGCATGAATTACACACTGCAGCACAAAATATCAACAGGATTTGTCCACTCTGGATTGAGATCCAGCAGAAAGTTAACTGTGTGTGTGTGTGTGTGTGTGTCTCTTCGTCAGTAAGCGTGTTTTTCACATGTCGTGTGTGTGTGTGTGTGTGTGTGTGTGCTAGTTGAGGTCTGTAAGGAATGCTCGAAGCATCTCACGCCAAATTCCCAACTTTTATCTGCTGCTTTCTGTGTTTCCTCTTGATGACACGATGATGTAACTGCAGAGAGGAATCATGGGTAAATTAGAGTTTAATTGTACAGTACTGTAATGACTCTGTGTGTGTGTGTGTGTGTGTGTGTGTGTGTGTGTGTGTGGTCAGTCCAGTCACCGCCACTGGCAAGGTTGACTGAGTCCCTGCATAAGTAATCACATCTTTATGCATGTGGCTCCTTGAGTGTGTGCACATTTTTCTGATGGTTCTGTTAGTATGTGGTTACCTCTGTGTGTGTGTGTGTGTGCGTGTGCGTGTAATGAATCTGCTGTTTCCGTGACTTATTCATGTTCAACCTTCTGTCTCCATTTTATAATTTCTTTGCTTGAATTTTTTCCATAAGAACCTCTGATGGCGGGATGATGGCTGAAGAAGTTGTGTGTGTGTGTGTGTTTGTGTTTTGTGTGTGGTGGGGGGGGCAGCTGCAGCTAATCATGGAGGCAATCTTGGGCGCCTGTCTTTCCATCAGTGCGGCCATGAAAGTTGAGGCGGCTGTAAAACGGAGTGGCGGCTTTAAGAGCTGCTGCTGCTGATTTTTACTGCCGCCATCTTTGTTTTGGTGCCCTGCTGCACTTTATAAACACACACACACACACACACACACACACACACACACACACACAGACACACACGCACACAGCTATCATTATCAAGCAGCATTGGAAATTAGGGTCAGAAATGCCCCACGAAACCTCAGATTTGCCCCCAGGATTTTGGAAATCAGGATTTTTTTCCCACCCTTTTAGTGCAGTATCTTGACCCTACATTTAACCACAGAAAAGCTCTCAAACGATATTAATGACTGAAATAGTCACTATATTTATTAGAAATGGCATCACAGACTTCTTTTTAAAACAATAGTAATGCTTTTTATTTACTCGTGCATTAGCAGGTGATCTCTGTAACCTTATGCATTTTAATTTGGGCTCTGTTCGTATACAAAGCAGCAACTTTATGCACTTATTACTATTTCTGTCAAAAGTTGCACCAGAGATCTTTTTTTACATGTTATGAAGGGACGTTTGTGTTGACTTCAAAGTGCTGACTGATCATTCTTCCTGCCTTTAGATCCACGCTCTCTCCGTCCTGGAGGTCAGTGTAAACACCAGTAAACAAAAGCAAACACGCCACACAGAGCTGCTGTTATCCTGTCACAGGCAATAGCATCATTCCTAAATTAAGACACACGCTCACACACACACGCTCACACGCTGTGACTCAGTGTTTAACTGGACAAGCTATCACTGAGCTAATCACTGGCTGCTTTGTGTTCTTACACTAAAGGGATAATCTGCTGTTCTTTATCTGTCGCAGCAAATAATGGGATTTAGAAGGTCAATCCACTGTGCCTACACACACACACACACACACACACTTGTTTTTGTTACACTGTGAGGACTCCTGACTGGGAGGTTACACACGGGGACAGTATTTTTGCCGACTGGTGATCGGGTTTGAGCTAATTTATTATCAGAGCTAAGATGTTATATAAATAATGTGTTCAATTTGCGCTCTGCTGTGCACGTAGAGATGTTTCTGGTGGGGCGGCATGTCCTCCCGCTGAGCCCCATTAATCACCACAAGAGAGATTAAACTATCAGGTAGCACATGAACCAGTTTATCAGGTAGCACACGAACCAGTTTATCAGGTAGCACAGGAACCAGTTTATCAGGTAGCACACGAACCAGAGTATCAGGTAGCACACGAACCAGAGTATCAGGTAGCACACGAACCAGAGTATCAGGTAGCACACGAACCAGAGTATCAGGTAGCA
>JAVQJL010004504.1:0-15611 GCA_036024295.1 Nannoperca obscura
GTATTTCTTTAAAGTTAAGACTAGTTTAAAGTCATCTTCATTGAAAAGTACAGTGCTTTTCCTTCAAAAATAAGGACATTTCAATGTGACCCCAAACTTTTGAACGGTAGTGTAGATGATAAGATTGATTCCAGTCCCATGTCTGTACAGTAAATATGAAGCTACAGTCAGCAGGTGGATAGCTTAGCTTGATAGCTTAGCTTCACATTTAAGAGACAGATATTAGAGAGGTATCAATCTAACTCTCGGCATGAAAGGAAAGAATTGTTAGTTGCATCTCTATACAGAATTACCGTGTATATTATATTACCAACTGTCTTTTCTGCCTCTGGAAAGAAAGAGCAACTTCAAAAATAAAAGAGGGGACAATTTTAATGTGTCAGACATTGTCTCATATGAATGTATGTTAGGTAGGTTTAATATTGCGAACAAAGGTATATTTGAGGTGAGGTACTATTTCTTTAATAATAATGAGGTCCATTCAAGATTTAATCTTTTTGGGGTTTCTGTATTCTTGTTCCCCATTCATCTGATTAGTTCATTTTCATTTTCATTTCCGTTACTGTCTTTTTTTTGTCTTTTCATACACAAGAAAGCCATATATTCTGTGGGAAATACATAGTTAGGTGTTTTTTTTACTAAAGAAAGCTGTAGCATTGATAAGCTGAAGTTTTATTATCTGTCTCTGAGGTCTCAAATTGTAAATGTAAAAGACATTACAATGGATATTCAGTAAAATATTAAAATCACAAAAAGAGCAGTTTTTTAATCAATAACAGTAAATATTGTCTATGAATTTCAATCAAAAATAATGACATCAGCTTGAAGTATAATTTTATCTAAAAGATAGTGGGCTTATGTGGGTTGATCCTCCACTACAACCTTGTTATGTTTTCATTTATGTGTACTGTGTGTATGTATGTATGCATATGTGCAGAACAGCTATGGTTTCTTGCCTGTTTATTGGCAAACACAAGGAGGACCGCATCTCTCAGTTCGTCCTCAGCCAGCATCCTCATCAGCTCCTCACGTGCTTCGTTCACGCGCTCTCTGTCATTACTGTCCACCACAAAGATTAGACCTGCAACAGCGAGAGGATCAAACATAAACGTTATTTTCTCTAAAGAAGAAATGTTTTAATGAGTGTCTTTATAGGCCGGTGTTGGCCTTTGATTAGCTCTGCTCACCCTGTGTGTTTTGAAAGTAGTGTCTCCAGAGGGGGCGGATCTTATCCTGCCCGCCCACGTCCCACACAGTGAAGCTGATGTTCTTGTACTCCACCGTCTCCACGTTAAACCCTGAAAACAAGAGCGGGGTCGTACAACATGTAAAGCAAACAGAGTGGGTATGACAATATTTTACAACTAATGTTATTTTGACTGTGCACGTACCAATGGTTGGGATTGTGGTGACTATTTCCCCCAGTTTGAGCTTGTAGAGGATTGTTGTTTTTCCTGCAGCATCGAGCCCCACCATCAAGATCCTCATCTCCTTTTTACCTATGAGGCTCTTCAGCAAATTCCCAAAAATGTTCCCCATGATTCAGATGAAGTTCTCAAACTTCAGTGTGTGGCTGTGATCCTGATTCTGGATGCCTTTCTGCAGAGTTTCACTCGTCCAGCAGGAATAGATTATGAAGGAGGGCTGAGAGAAAACAGAACAAATAACCATTTAGTAATTATTTTATTCTTTTTAAATGCGAAGTAAACATCAAATGAAGAATGCTGGTCTAAATTATTAACCTGTTGGAATAAAGAGAGGATGATTAATAAGCTTGAGTGTCTGCAAGGGCTGTGCTAAATTACAATGAAGGGAACGCTGCAGCTCACCTTCTCTCACCTTTCTATAAAAGAACACCACACCACCATGCCAGAAAATCTCACTTCTACATGCACCCCCCGAGACAGATGACAGCTATGCTAATCGCCCACAGTCATCATCACAGAGAGGGTGAAGGAGCTGCACGTCTGTGCCATGACTCCAGGCTGCAGCACAATCTGTTCAGACCCTTCGCATTGGGTTTTTTGTTTTTCCTCCTTCAAATGTTAGCCTGCTACAACGCCAAGCCCTCAGAGCACGTGCAAAATGTCCTACATTACCCGGCCTGCCCTTGAACACATCCTGTCAAACCGCACCACAAAGCCACCTGGACTAAAACAGGGATGAAAGAACACATTTCCCCTGTAGTTCAGACAATTATTTAAAATATTGTAATAGGCTAAAAATGTTTTGCTGATATAGTTTTCAACAAAGGATAATGCAGGTAAAGTGTTCAAAATACTACAATAATACAAAATAACCTAAGCCTGGAGGTCCACTTACAAGCTTCCTGAGCTTTCAACCACATATTTCTATTCTGATGTTCTGATTGATTAGCCATTTCATTTCACTTAATTCATTCATTTCATTTTCAGCATTTTAAGTGAATGAACAGATCGGCAATAACTTGAAGGTCTGGAACCAGGCTAGTCTCTTATCGCCTACACATTTTTGTTACTTTTCAACACAGCAAATGTAGTCGACATCTTGCGTTAACAAGCAAGAGAAAAGCTATGTATAAAGAATACAAACTTATGTTTTAACAGTGAGATTTTATGTTCCTGTACTAATGTCTTCTAACAAATACAGCTCTGGACCTTGTGTTACATAGTGTGGGGTATGTACTATGTGAAATGACAAAGTGATTGCCCATATTCTGAATTATATGTGTATTGGCTATATTTCATTATGTTAAAGTCACACGGTGGTTTAAGTTATAGCATTATATGTATCCTTATCATGAAAGCGCATTGACTTATTCATATTACAACAACAGTGAGGGATTCTGGGAATTAACAGAGTCAATAAAGTGAGAAATAGAAGCTACAGATAAATAAAGTCGTCAGTAAATGAGAGCAGCTGCAGCCCTGTCCATGGTGCTGAAGAGGATCACCGCACTTTGCCTGCCTGACACCAGCTCCTATCCCCTCACACGTGGGTTTGCATGTTTAAACATGAGCTCTTAAAATGGTGTTTTATCCAGGAGCAGGGCCACGGTATGCATTCGTGACAATGTTAAATCAGCTCCGGGTGACTCAGGTTAGGTTAGCCGGGGATGCTACGTTAGGTAAGGTTACAGCTATCCTGTCGTTATAACACGTTAATATCGGACCCGCACCTCTCCGCTCGAGCTGAAGATTCACACTTAATTTCAGCACCCAAGCTTGATACTTTCTGTTAAAAACTCATGTATCTTTAGTTTAGCTTTAATCGCTAAATCGATGAGACGTAACGGTGGCTAGCGTGTCTGCCGTCCCTATCCACCCCATTCATCCATCCGCGCGCCACCTCAGCGGGCACCCTGCTGCCAGCGAGCCGCCCGCCGCTGCTACAGCCCGGACAACACTCAGGCTACACAACCAGCACAGGACAGCCAACAGACACTCCATTATTTAATCAACTGCTACATGTATATTATCAGGATGATGGTGGTGCCAGTATCCTCACTTACCTCAGCCAAGTAGTCCTCTACTAAACGTCTCACGGTATTTTCCGGGGAACGACGCAGCAGTTAATGAAATCTCGCGAGAGTAGAAATCAAATCCAAACCAAAATCGTTTGGAAAGGATATTTGAAAAAACAGCTCTGTATATGTCAGCTCTATATATATGTTGGAACATTTTTACCTCAGTCCTGGTTGGTCTTAGAAAATGCATAATAATATATTTTATATAAGCAGTAAAATGGGCTTTGTACAGGTACCCAGTGACTTTGCTCCATGGTGTCTGATTTCCCTTACTTTTACTGGCTATACCTGCTCAGGATTTTGAATACCATCTCCCTCACTCTTCTATTATTGTTGTTGGCTGGGATAAATGACCACTTTATCATTCCTTTTGGTACTTGGAGTCCAGTGACCTCATATAATTTGAAGCAAAGCTCTGCTCACCTCCAACATGATCAGTCACCTAATGAACCAGTATGAGTGTAAACACCTGTGTGGGTGTGCAGGGACATTTAATAACTATAGAAAAACTTTGCTGTTGCTGTTGTTTTAGCTTGCCTCAGATAGCTCAACGCTTATCAATGATATTGGATTTGCTTGTAATTATTTGTGGCCCCTGAGGGTCTGAGGCCTTAGGGCAGTAGGGCAGTCTTCTTGCCTGCTTGGTAATCCAGTCTGGGTGACAATGGATAAATCATGAAAATGCTGGTGTACCTTAATCATTAAAGCTTCCATACTAGCCTATTTAGTTCTTCTTCAAATGTGCCATTTCATGAGATAATTAAATGTTTATGTTTCTACAGTAGAAACCATTTTGAGTAAATTAATATAAATGAAATACAAATTACATGTCGTTAAACGTTAATATGCCTAAATATAAAGTATATATGCAGTCACACACACACACACACACACACACACATATATATATATATATATATATCTGCCAGGGTGAAGAAATGTAATGTAGTGGATCATAGTATATTTAAAAATACATTTGCAGGACATGTTCACACCAAACCAGCTCAGGAGGTTCTCCATGAAATGACCAACAGCTACAGGCTTGCTTCACTGAATTTTAATTAGTTGTATGCAAATTATGCATCACGTTCAGCATTGATGTGTTAAGTGGTAATAAACTGAAATTACAAGACTAAGAATTTTGAAGGTCTAATAAATCTAATGCTACTGAGCCTGAAAGCCTTATATAAAGTTCCTGTTGTATGTGTGAAGTTCTTGAGTTTTCTGGAAATGGTGAATCAGTCTTTAGTATTGCATAACACGCGCAATATTTTCATCCACAGATGGGGAACAAAGTAAAGTTCAGATTCAAATACTTGAAATACTTGAGGAAGTAGGCAAAAATGCTATACCTTCTTTAATACAATAGATTTTGGATTTTCAGTCTTTGGCATGAATGTGTCTGACCACATTGTGCAGCAATGGCAGGAAAAAAGGAGACTCCCTATTTATACTAATGCACATTTTACTTTTTCTTGCTCTTGAAGCTGTAATAACTAACTAAAATAGTTTTTTTAATTTGTAATTTGTAATGTACGTCAAAAAATAAAATCCTTGGAGTTCAGAAATGTTCATATAAAGTGTTTGTACTTTTCTAAGTAATTTTATCTTATTGTGATCACAACCAGTTGTGGACTCAGGCTGAGACTCAGGCTGAGTCCACAACTGGGGGGACAAAAAGGGGGGCGGGGACAAAAAAATAAAAAGGGCACCAGTGTGCAGAAAGTCATGATGCATTTAGTTCCAAACACTGGTTAATATTAAAGTTGTTTGATTATGTGACTCAGATTTGAAGTATAACTACTATACCTCTGTAATAAAAACACACAGGGAACTATTAACTATTTAACCATTTAGAGGCACATAGGACAACTCATTTTCTAGCATGTAGGACAGCCTGCATGGCACTGCATGTTTTCTCCACTGGAAGGGCACAGTAGAGGTCACTTTATCATGGTTTATCTACCTAAATCTTTATCTTTATCTACGGGCAGCATTTTGTTTTGTTTTTGGTTTTGTATTGGACATTAATTGGTAGTTTAATTCCACACATGCGACCCTGGGACAAAAATAAGCTGTTAAATGTTGAGCAGTTCTATGATTTTAAAACCAGGTCCTCAGTCAGATTCTTACTCTGGGAAATGTGATCCTACAAGGTTGTTATCATATTGGCCTAGTTTTTCCTGAATGTTAGATGTGATTATTTGGGAGAAGGTGATGAAGATGATGCAAGGTGATCAGAGTTTTGCAACATATCAATTCAAGTCTGATGGGGGTCATTTGCTTTTGCTTCCTGGCCCCAGCTGAAGTAGATCAGCTGGGTTTTTGAGTGTTAAACTCGTGATGAATACTAGCCGATAATGTTTATTTTTCATTTTTGTTATTGTTGCAAATGTATCCATTAAAGTTTCCGGTTGCAGACGAACCCTTTTGGACTTCTCATGGGTTTTAATACACTTTTCCATCGTTGACATCACTTCCGGGTTGAAACTATCTTCTATCATCTTTACATTTCTGCAGCCAGGAGCAGTGGGCTAGTGGTGGGCTAGCAGCGACGTGGCGTCTGTGCAGCAGGCTCTAGCACGGGGATGTGTGCTCCTGGCAGTCACTCCCAGCACGGAGCGGCGGCTGCACAGCACCGCCCCCCAGCGCCGCCGCACGGCGACGCTTCCGCTTCTCCCCCGCTGCAGCCCGACGGGATGCTGGCGGAATGTTTGAGGCGGGCTCTTCAGGGAGACCCAGGTGTTGGGCAACGTCCACGGGTCGCCAGTCCTTATCGCTCCAGTATTATAACACATCAGCATTACTCGGTGCTGAGCCATTTTGTACACACTGGTCTTGCTCGGATCTCTCTCTCTCTCTCTCTCTCTCTCCGCCCGCTGCTGTGTGTAGAAGAAGCCCACACGGAAGTTGTCGGATGGCAGCTCTTCTCCAGAAGTTCACAATGAAGACCAGCGTTGTTCTGCTCCTGCTCGCGGCTTTCACCTGTGGGCTCGCGCAGGGAGACGAAAACGCCGCCGAGGAGCTGCAGGTGGAGACCTTGGTGAGTGAGACACGTGTGTAAAAAACACACCGGCAAAAAAACAACTAATGTAACAGTGTTAACTCTGAACTCTTCTGACCGAAGGTGAAACCTGAAACTTGCTCTGTACTTTCCGCAATGGGAGACACGCTGCGAATCCACTACACGGTAAGACAGAGAAACACTATCATTGTCAACTGCCTTTGAAACTGAAACAATCCAGTCCGCTGTGTGTGCATTTTACCATCATTTGTAGGAAACTAGTCCAGCTGACGACGAACGCAGTTGTTGTCTATGTGGCACCGTCCGCAAGAGCCATGTGCACACCGCTGTGCATTTACACACGGACACTGAACATGAAAAACAGCTGGTGGAAATGGCTTTCTGGTTGAACACGAGACAGATTGTGGTTTAATGTCCGTCACAGGTGGTTTATTTTGTTGGTTTGTTTTGTTGTCGTGCGTGAGAAGATCGCCTCTGCTTTTACTATGGAGTGATGGGGCGGTGCAACACGTCAGCAATAACAGCGCTGTCCGTCGGTGGAGCAGCACCCCCACCTGTTCATCCACGCATTGTGGGCCACTGGACGCTCGCGGTTCTCCGTCCTCACACTTGTTGATCTTAAGTCATTTATTAATTATACGAATTTAAGATGCACGGCACAGCAACGCCATGGTGTGCTCATTAGTTAGTCCCAATTACTGCCACTAATGTGATTGGATTACTTTGGAGCCAGAGCCAGGCATCTGATTTCAAAATAAATGCCCGCCAATTCGCCCGCTAATCGTTTAGCAACACTTTAACTGCTGTTTTGAATGTATTTTTAAAATCCTTAAGGACTCGTCAAACCATCTGGATTAACAGATGTTCAGTCAGCTGCACAATAACAACATACAAATGTTTTAACCCAATTCTGAAACTAGAATTTATGGTCCCTAATCCAAACAAAGACTGTAGCGCCAAATTACATATCTTCAGAATTAAACATTTTATTATCAATTATCTTAGTATATATGAATGTGTCCATGGCTGGATCTATAGCACATTCTGTGCCCTAGTCAAGTTTCCCCCTACAGTCACAACTTGACACAGTTTAAGTTTTGTTTTGTCACAGATTTTTTGACTTAAGTTTGGACAGAGCCAGGCCAGCTGTTTCCACCCGTCTCCAGTCTTTGTGCTAAGCTAAACTGCAGACTTTAGATTTACTGTGCAGACATGAAAATGGTCTCAATCTTTTTATCTAACTCTTGGCAATAGAGTGAGTTTTCCAAATAAATGTGCACAATGTGTGTATTTTTAAAATTGTTCAAACATGCTAATATCGGTTGTCCAACATTTCTAAAGTACAATTTAAATGTTTTGTCTTCATGGCAAAAAATCTCTATTGCTGTACAGATATATCAAACCAGAATATTTTGATGTTTTCTTTAAAAATAAAGAAAAAAGTCAAACCCACCTCTACAAAGTGTGCACCGAATGCACATATTTGAACAAATGAAGCTGTAAAATCTCTCTCAGGATTTTTCTTTTATGTCACCGTCTCATGTCTCACATTGTATTTGTGTCACTGTCCAGGGTAAACTGTTGGATGGAAAGGTGATCGACTCATCGCTATCTATGGACCCTCTTGTTGTCGAGCTGGGGAAGAGGACAGTCATTGCCGGTGAATAAAAAAAATTAACAGTAAATCCTTTTGTGCTGCTCAATCAATGACACTTTGATCTGCTTACCTTTGGGAGATAACTGCAGCCTGTTGTGTGCCAGGGAATGTGCTTGCTTTGCTGATTGACTTTCTCTGTGTGATTTTCTTATCAGGTCTGGAACAGAGCTTGGTTGGTGTGTGTGAAGGGTAAGAGTTTA
The DNA here is from genome assembly GCA_036024295.1 of Nannoperca obscura. Taxonomy (NCBI): domain Eukaryota; kingdom Metazoa; phylum Chordata; class Actinopteri; order Centrarchiformes; family Percichthyidae; genus Nannoperca; species Nannoperca obscura. The sequence goes on from JAVQJL010004504.1 coordinate 8,388, forward strand.
GCAATTGATTTGCTTTTAAGTTGTTTTTTGCAGTCATGAATCAATTTAAAAAATACCAGTTAATAGTTTTGTGATGAAGAAATGACTCCTGAGTACATGTTTTGTATTTCTCTTTCTCTCATTTAGACAGAAAATCAAAGCCACTATTCCATCTCACCTTGCTTATGGAAAAAAAGGTTACCCTCCAACGATTCCAGGTGCTGAACACTGAACAATGTTTGCACTTCACGACTTCACAACCATGATCACGCACATTAGCACAATCACACTGAAGTTTTATTTAAGCGTGTGGTTTTTCAGTTACAAATCATGTTATACACATTTACAAACAATATTGAGACTAAATTTACTCTTTAGAAACGTGTCACTTAGTGCAACGGTGTGGTTCATTGATGTGTTTTAAATGTGTATATACCACAGAAGAATAAGATATAACAGGCTTATAATATGTGTTAGTACGATCAATTCATTGTTGGTTTTCTTATTTTCAGGGGATTTGTTTTATCATGTTTATCACCACTTTCCTTTTTTTTGATGTTGTGTAGGATAAAATGATTCCTTTTATTTCATATTTTATGTCCTCATTTATTTACGTAGGGAGATTATATAGATGGCTGAGAAATTAAAGGAAGAACACGACCAGAAGCTGATAAAACACTAAACATGAACTTGATGATCTGTCCTAGGTGACGCTGCTCTTGAGTTCGAGGTGGAGGTGCTTTCTCTGACGCAGCAGACGCCGTGGCAGAAAATGGTGAACGACGTGTTCCCCCTCCTGTGTTTGGCCTTGGTGCCCACTCTGCTCGGCTTGGTGGGACTTTACCTCTACAAAAAGGCCAATGCAGAGAAGCCCAGTAAAAAGAAGGCAAAGGATAAGAAGAGCAAGAAGAAATAAGCACAAAGCACAGAACTATTTAAATAAAAAAATTGAATTGTATTTTGTGTACCCCATGTCTATTTAGTATTAATCTGTGCTTTTAATGTGTGTATTAACACATGCAATTAAGGTCTTTTGAAAATACAGCAGTTACATTTTAAGTTCAGTGTTTAAAGTGTGTGTTATACTAACAGCTTCAGTAACAGTGATGTCTGTTGGTCCCGGGTCACTGATAGTTTGCAGAGACTTCATGAGCAGGTATCCAGAAACCACAGCAGCAGCAGAACATTATGATAGTAAATTATAAATGACTGCATTCATATAGCACTTTTATCAATAGCGCTTTACAATTACATCTGCTTATCTGCATCTCCTGCAGCTTTTGCTTTTTTGTAGGTCAGTCTCTTGAACATTGTCACTCAACTAAGGTTATTCAAAAGCAATATGATGATCTCCTGTGGCTTGGTTTCAACTCCACAGAGCCGTTTAAACCTGATGCCACAGGTGCTAAAGCTTGACTTACCACTGGGTCCACAGTGTATCTCCTTGATGGCCTGAGACAAAGGGGAGAGGGAGACTTGCGTTAGAAGGGATGCAAAAAAGCCATTTGAAAAAATCTGTAGTAAAATTAATTTAATGAAACCTCTCTTCACAAAGTCCCCCTGATTCAATGTCATCATAAGCACTGTTTCCCATTATCCCATTTACTTCAAGTTACCTATAGCCCTCCAACATTTGTGAAGGAATATCACAGATTTTTTTATTTTGACTTTGACTCCCACAATGTATGAACATCTTTGTTATTGTGTCTGTTTAATTTTCCTAAGTTACATTATTCTTGTGTGGAAATGTACAGCAGACTTCTGCGATCAGTCTTCATTACCACAAAGTTAAACTCACTCTCAACAAGTTGTCTGACTCAAGTCTGCAAATTAATCTTTATACCTTGTAGTTGAAATGAATGCCTCATGGGTAGGAAAAATACATGGTTACATCTAAAACATTACGGCATGCTGTGGAAAACGACTGGTTGTAATGTAACGTTTACATAATTTGTAAATGTCATGTAAATGATAATAAGGTGACCTTTTCATACTCAGTGCAATTCAATCCCCCCCAAAAATCTTCCATTTGCACATTAAGGTAAAAAAAAAATATTGCCAATATAACACAGTAGGTTGATTAATTTAATTATATTTTAGTCAAAAAATGAGCACTAAACCATGCCTGACTTTTATAAATGTATTGTTTTGCCGGACAATATCCATAACTGTTAACACATTTTATCTATCCCGTTTATTCTATATGAAGAGCTGAAGAAAATAGTTGCACTTGTTTTATAACACGGCGCTGCTCGACGGCAGTGCGGCGATTGAGTTACTGACAATTCCGCTCACTCGGGTGACGCTTGGACAACCCTGAACTACACTGATATCCCTCCGCGAATAAAATATTATTTTTGTTATTTTGCTGAAAATATCTGCGTAAGTTGTTTTGGTTTAACTGCGCAGAGAACATAAATGTTTGTTTAAAAACTTAAAATAAAATTAGGCATGGACGACCTTGTATTTTTGATAAAATATTTCGAGGGCGGAGCGGAAAGCACTACTTCTCGCGGTACAACCTCTTCCGGCTCCTCTTTCCAGCTTCCCTTGCAACATGGTGAGTGTGTTTCAGTCTCGGCCGTCGGGCAAAAACGGAATAAACTGGCATTTTATTCGATAAAAAGCACATAATTACATCTCTTTAGGTATTTTAATCACATAGCAAAATCACAAAATAAAGAATAGTCCTTAGATGTCACTCAAGATGATTAAAAAATGATAGTGGGGCCTAATGCTAGTTGTTAGCAGGCTAACCGTTTTGTGCATGTGTTCCTGTGAACTAGCATATAATGCTACTGTTGAATGTGCGGAGAGACAGCAAAGCAATCTGGATTCAGTATATATCCTAGTTTCTCATTGATGTGTTCTAATGCATAAGATAAGTGAAACGGAGATAGTTAAAATTATGTATATATTATAAGCTTGTTTTGCAATAGCCGGTCTAGACACCACAGCCATGACATGCATTAAAGTGTACAAGAAACACAAGCTAATGGATAGTTTAGTCACTCCCCAAATACTGACAGAACGTCTTTATATCAAAATTAGATTTTGCGTTGCGTGTAGGAGTCTCTTGAAATCCTTGAATTTTCCTCTGTTTAATATGCCAGTATTTATAGTAAAGTAACAGTTCAGGACTTATTTTACTACTATTCAGAACTTTGCACCCTAAATTATAAATTGCTTTCTTTTTCTAAGCTCGTGGATAAACACTTGCGTAATTCATTAGTAGCCAATAAGTTTTAGTAAGGATATTAAAATATGTTGTGTTCTACAAACATTTTTTTTATTAACAAAATAAGTTAACGTGTCAAGTTAAATGTTGTCTTAACACAGGTGTAAAAGAATATCTTAAATTTTTGGCAGCTTTCGGTAGCTGACATTTGTAATAAATGCTGACACACTGGTCTGTAGCAAAGTGGTATGACGGTTCAGTACTCAACCCTCAGAGTGTAAGTTCCTAACTCATCTGTTTTACAGACCAAGAAAAGGAGGAATAACGGTCGCGCTAAGAAGGGCCGTGGGCACGTGCAGCCCATCCGTTGCACCAACTGTGCCCGTTGTGTCCCCAAGGACAAGGCCATCAAGAAGTTTGTCATCAGGAACATAGTGGAGGCGGCAGCCGTGAGAGACATCTCCGAGGCCAGTGTCTTTGACTGTAAGTGTATTTACTTAGTTTTTCATGTCATGCGTCGTCATAAGCGGTCTTCTGTGTTTTGATCTTGTTTGCTCATCTGTACCTTTCTCCACCGTCTCCCCGCCGCAGCTTATGTTCTGCCCAAGCTCTATGTGAAGCTGCACTACTGTGTCAGCTGTGCCATCCACAGTAAGGTGGTGAGGAACCGCTCCTGTGAGGCCAGGAAAGACCGAACTCCTCCACCCAGATTCAGGCCAGCTGTGAGTACCTTCTACAGCACTGTACTGTTTACTGATATGTTAAGTGAAGCTTTACCATGTCCTATTTCACTAACTAAAATTAGGCACAGGTGTAACTAATATTACAGATGTTGTGGAACTGTCTGCCTGAATGTAATGCATTATTTGTTGTGCCTGTTTGACAAGTCACATTGTCTACAGTGAGAGGTCTATATCAAATATTAATTAAAATGTCTTTGTTTTACAGGCTGGTGCACCAAGAGCGCCTCCAAAACCTATGTAAAGCAGAATTTGAAGATGCTGTACACCTGAAGAATAAATTGAAAATTCTTTACAAAAACGTGAATGTGTGAAGCTTATTAATAAACCGTGTTGTGTAGTTTTAGGAAAGAAAGGCCTGTCAAGTATTTTATTTGGAATAGACTTTCTTACAGTACAAAACTTAAAGTAGTTTAAGATCGAATTACGCAAATGCATAATTACATATGATACATTTAAAAAGGCTCTGCAGTTATTTAAAGCGATATCAGCCCATTTACAGGACAGGGGAGGTTAACAAAGATAGAAAAACTGAAGGGAACAAACAGTGCAACAAGGAAAACATTTGAACACAACTAAAAGTTTTTTTTCTGAAGTAATTCGAGTTGACAGTATTTGGTTGTCCTTATGACAAACGGAAAGGTGTAAGTTGAGAAACAGCATCGTTACCACATGCATCAGGTTTAAAAGCAGATTGCTGTCCAGTGTCACATGAATAAAAACAATCTACACCCAAATCAACGCGTGAACAGGAAAGGGCTGAATCTTCTTTGATGCAGAAGTTTGAACTTGTGCACCAAAGGATCAACAAATCACCTTTTACACTTAAAATGTGAGAATTTTAACTGTTGAGGGGGAAGAAACGATGCAGAAAAGACCTCAAGCCAAAGGCACAATAGGATTCACACCAGTGGGAGAACAATCCCACTCGGGCCTATAGACGCACGTTGCCTAAACCATAATATACACAGTGACGCAAGATAAAATCGATTGGTCAAAGCATTTTTTTTTTTTCCCATGCAAACTGACAATTTCAGTGATTTACAATGACAACTTTGGTGTTGAATCACTTAGTCACACTGTCAATATTTTCCAGATTAGGTTGCAGGAAACCATTTCTGTGACACATTTACAACAAACTTCTTTCCCGACAGGCTCTATTCTTATATTAAGGCAAGATAATTTGATTAAATAGATCTACAACTTTGAAAGAGAACATTTTAACCACCTATTTGTTTGCTTGTTTCCATAATGGTGAGAAGTTTACCACAGTGCGTTGTGTCCACAAGGGACTTCTAAATCTCATACAGCAATGTGCACCAAAGCCAACTTTCTCACCATCTGTCAAAACAAATGCAGCTCCACTTAAGAATGTGTAACAATTCTTAAAAGATAAGTAAACTGAGGTAAACATGTACAATTTTTATGCTGAAAGGGAAACCACAAAAGATATTTTCTAAATGGTGCAAAATAAAGTGGGGATGACTCCTGGGAAAAAAAGATTAGAAGAAAAAGAACTACATGGTTTTACTGACAAAACAAAAAGTATTACCTTGCAGCTTCATTCTAATCCATACTGTATGTACAAATATATTCATTTAATTTGTCATTTTGCCACTGTAATAGGGAAAAGTGCTTAACAGTATAGGAAGTTGTGGTTCTTTGGCTCAGCCATTGGGGAAAAAATAATTTGGTGCTATACAGAACCACACTCATGGTGATCTAAAAATAAAATGAAAAGTACTTTTTTTAATTCCTCTTCATAAAAACAATATTTAGAGTTTCTGCACATCTAGACCACTACTTAAAAATGTGAGATGCCATACAGGATTGAGTTAAGTATATAACAGAACCAAGGAACCATTCACAACACTAAAACAACCTTAAATATCCATTTAAAGCCTTGAATGGTTCCGTGGTTTCCGTTTAGCCTACAAGAGTTCTGAAAAGCAACATTTCTTGATTCAGAAAAAAAAATCTAAACTTTTATGAAATATTAAAATATCAGTTTTGACATAATCTTGTTCAATAAGCACTGCAATACACAAAAGTTAATGGGCTCAAGTCAGCTGATGATTTTGACTATTGTCTGTACTTTTCCAGCCTTTTTGGATATCAGTGGATCTGAAAATTCAAAAGTCAGTCTTACTTTTATGGCTATTTATAATGGAATACATAATGCCATCTACAAATGTCCCGTTTATCAACATTTACGTATTGATTTTTGTGGCCGATTCTGTAATCTAAAATTAACAAGTTTGCCTTGCAAGACAGTGAGCGACTACAACTCTCTCTCTCTCACACTGTAAACAGACAGAATAAAGAGCTGACAGTGTTCTGACACATTTCTCTTCATATACACTTCTGCACCATATTACCAAGACAGGATCATTCATATCAGATCACAACTCACAAAAATGATTTTGAAACACACCGCTGTTTCACTCTACTGTCACACCACTGACAGGTGATTTTGGACTGAAATGTGTTTCAAATAAAACATCTTTTTGTATTTAACCCTTAAGGACGGTAGTAAACTGCCACTTTACACTACACTCATTCATGTCAGAGCAGCATGTGCCAAATGCAATGCACATTTAGTCTTTGATAAATTAGCAGAATTGGTTCTTTGCCAACACAACCTTACTTTTGTTCAATAGGAGAAAACCAAGATTGTGCAAAGCTGTAATGCCAGAGCCTTTATGGTGTCTGGAAAACAACCTAAGTATGTAAATTATTTTGTAGCTCTTGATCTCTAAAATCACAATAATCAGTTTCAAGATATGATGGTTGGTAGGTCATGTCCTTCAGTCTGGCCACAAGGTGTGATCAGGGCGAAGAAAGGCACAATACAATGAGATTTAACACCAAAATAATTTTTGAATATAGCATAAATAGATTAGTGTTGGTTTGTTTTTAGTTTGATGTAGCTATGAAAGGGAAAATTACAAAAACTTGTAAAGGCCCTAACCTCTTCAGTAATCTCTAAGATTGTGGCAGTGATACTCGTACTCCTTTCCTTGTGAGAAAAACATTTCATCAGTTTTTCCTCATTTTCAGAGAAATGTGCAGGTCGTTAATGTCTTCCATAAAATAGTTTAATATAATCATTGTATTCTGGCAGGTATCAGTGCAACAAAAGCAGTCATAGAAAAGAAAAACATTTCATACACTGCCCCACACAAAGGCCTTCATTTTCCCCTTTCGAATTTCACACACACACACACACACACACACACACACACACACACACACACACACACACACACACACACACACACACACACACACACACACACACACACACACACACACACACACACACAC
>JAVQJL010004507.1:0-17121 GCA_036024295.1 Nannoperca obscura
GTGACAAGACACAGGTGCTTGAAATTAAACTAAGGAGGGAATCAAACAAGGACAGGAAACTGACCCCAAAACTACAAAATAAAACAGGAAACTGAAAACAAAGATCAGGGATCATGACACCAACTCCAGTTATTCAAAAACAGTCCTTACCACTTACATTTACCTCTTTATGATCATAACGTCATCATGCCAAACAACTACCAAATGGCACAACAGCAAGCCTCACACCTCAAAAGAAAATCCCAAAAGGATCAGGTTTATGCAACTAAGTATAAAAGTTTCATGAGTGACGTCATCATGAAATGATATGCTGAGAAGGTACCACTTGAAGATCTACAACAGGAGAATGGCAAGGTATGCTCTATACCCCACCATTGTGTCTACCATAAATGCAAAATAACTATCCGTATAGTTTTCGATTGAGCATCATCCTATAAAGGCTCAATCACTCAACAAAGTAATCCTTAAGGGCAATGACTTAGCACATTTGCTCATTGGTGTTCTGAAAGCTGCGGCTTCTTAACCAATTCTAGCCACTCTCTAGGTTGTGGTTTTGGACTTGCCTCAATTTGTTTGTTTGCATCCACTTAGGCCTAACAATCAGCACAAAGAAGTCCCAAACCATCCTGCTCCATGGAATCCCTACACTAAGCCCACCATCTTTGGGAATGACCAAAAGCTTTCAGTTGTTGACAAGTTTCCACTTTCGTGGAGTGCACATACAGCCAACCCTCTGGCAAATTTTGACTTAAAGTTACTTTTATTCAACCAGCAAGTGTTTTCTTGATTGGAAATGACACAAAATTATTTCTCAGCTTTTATTTACATTTGAACAAAAAGTGGCATGTTCAAAATTATTTATACCCTTTGCAAACTGTAACAGTATACGGGAAAATCCAAAGTTATATACGATTCCGAATAGTCCAAGCTGTTCTAAAGCATCCTAATTACCATGATTCATTGGGAACAGCTGTTTTAATCAACTCCACAGGTAAAACACAGCAGCTCCCTGCAGTTGGTTTGTGGACAGTCATGGCTAAGACAAAGGAGCTCAATGAGGACCTGCGTCTACGCATTGTGGCTGCACACAAGTCAGGAAAGGGCTATAAGGCCAAATCTAAATGTTTTCAAGTTCCAGTGGCTACAGTGCAAAGTATTACTAAAAAATACAAGACGTTCCGCATTGTGGAAAATCTCAGAGGACGTCGTCGGAAGCCAAAAGTGACCTGTGCTGGCCTGGAGGATAGTGAGAGAGGTAAAAAAGAATCCAAGGATCACCCCCAAGGCCATCCTGGTGAATCTGGACTCTGCTGGTGGCAACGTCTCAAGGCAGACAGTCCAACGGACACTGAACACTGCTGGGTTCCATGGATGCAGACCAAGGAGGACGCCACTCCAGATAAGGCACACAAAAGCCCGCTTGGCCTTTGCAAATACTCATCTGGACAAAGAAGAAAACTTCTGGTCTTTTGTTTTATCGTCAGATGAAACAAAAATTGAATTGTTTGGCCACAATGATGTATCCTTCATTTGGCGACAAAAAAGAGAAGCCTTCAACCCTAACAATGCCATCCCCACTGTCAAACATGGTGGTGGGAACCTAATGCTTTGGGGGTGTTTTTCAGCCCATGGACCAGGGAACCTAATCACAGTAAACAGCACCATGAAAAAAGAGCAATACATCAAGATTCTCAACAACAACAACATCAGGAAGTCTGCAGAGATACTTGGCCTTGGGCACCAGAGGACATTTCAGCACGACAACAACCCAAAACACGCAGCAAAAGTGGTGAAGAAATGGTTAGCGGACAAAAACATGAACGTTTTGCAGTGGCCCAGCCGGAGTCCTGACTTGAATCCAACTGAGAATCTGTGGAGGGAGCTAAAGATCAGGGTGTGGCAAGGAGACCCTCCAACCTGAAAGAGTTGGAGCTCATCACTAAAGATGAATGGGCAAAAATACCAGTGGAGACATGCAAAAAGCTGGTCATCAATTATAGGAAGCGTTTGATTGCTGTAATAGCCAATAAAGGCTTTTCTATTGATTATTGAGAGAGGTATGAATAATTTTGGACATGTCCCTTTTTTTCAAATGTTAATAAAAGCTGAGAAATATTTTTTTCCACGATGATGCCTCTTGTACATCGTCTTATAATCTTCTGGGAGATGCCTGTGTCATTTCCAATCAAGAAAAAACTTGCTGGTTGAATAAAAGTAACTAAGTCAAAATTTACCAGAGGTATGAATAATTTTGGGCTTGACTGTATATGCTAGCGGGGAGAGCAGCGACAGTGTGGGCAAAGCCAATGAGAGAAGGTGTGAATAATTAAAAATAATGAGCTTTGTGTAGCTATAGCTGTGTAGCCGCTGCATTATGTATATCATGGACCTCAACACAGTTAAACATAACTACGTTCAAGATCTGTAAAATTTCAATTGGCCAAGGAGATTCATCTGCCTCCAGACAAACATCACAACTCCCTGCAACTTTAAGAAAAATCTGCTGTCCCTAGAGCCAGACTACTAGCAGGCTAAAAATATAGAGATGGGTCTCTTATGCTGCTAAATTAGTATTTAGTTTCTTCTTAGTTAATCATTTCCATGTGCATAAAAGGTAACAACTGGCCAACTTGAAATGTGTTATTGATTGTGCCTATTGTATTTCTGTGTCATTAAAATTGCAGAAGATGCATTAAAGTAGGACTGTATAAATAATGGAAATATGTAGGTGGGAAATACAGTACAATAAGTACTGAATAAAACATTGTGAACGTTTGTCCATGTACTATCATTTCAGGGCCTGTATATTCCTATTAAATCCCTATAGTATATGGACTTAGAACATATCTTTACAGTGAGCTTAATGTACTTTATTCTTTAATTCTTATTTTAGGAAATGTATTAGTCAGTTCTATCGTAGTTAGAGGTGACTTTATGATATTTTTCTCTTTTGCTATCAGTACAATAATATAGGGACCGTCAGTCTGTGCATCCTATACAGAAGTTCTCTAGATAACGAGGAAGAGATTTGTCGTCTGTCACAGTTAATAATGCATGAAGCTGAAAAGTGTGGGTGGAATATTCATAACACACCCACATCAGGATCACCACACCCAGCACAGCGGTATGGACTAGTGCAAATGGGAGACTCAGTAAAAGGGGCATTCCACCTATTTTACATGTCAAAGTCAATTACTAGTCATGTGGAGTACTACACCGCCTGTGTGAACAGTTTTATAATGTATTCTGTGGTTCTGAAGGAAGCTTTGTCAAGTCTGGGAAAACCACTCAAGTGATCAAGATATTTAGCTTAGGCTTGGAAACTAAAAGTTTTGATATAGGTATTTAACAGTCAGCGAGGGTCAAACGAAACACAATCTCAAGTTGAAACTATCAAGTCAAAATTTGTTTATTTTGACATCTGTCTCTCAAGTTTGCCAACTTTATGTAAGTGCAATACTAAGTTTCTGTGGTACGGTGAACTGACACCACCACACGTTACTGTCCGTTTCTGCCAGTTACCGGGATGAAACTAGAGGCTCTAAAATGTAAGTTCTCACTGCCTTGTCATAATTATATTGCCAGTATATTTCTTAAAGAGCACCACTGGGTCATCTCTTATGATGTAACAAGCAAAATAAAAGCAAAGTGAAGTGAAGATATCGTAACAAACATTCAATACATTCAGAAATGTTCAACAGCATGCAAGGAAGCCCTCAGGCATAACACTTCCTTTCCATCAAGTCTCATAGGAGTGTTGGAGTATCACGCAGTGAATGATCGGATCAGGGTATCCATGTGCAAAATCCTGCATCATTTCCAGGGATGCATCACATTCCTTTTGAAAAGCAGTGGAATGGTCTGTATCACTTTGTATGCACACCATCCTTACATTCCAACAGTACCCAAAACTCGGAGTGGAGTTTTCAAACACATTGTGTACTGAAACGATCATCGGGTCAATACTTTGGATCTGTTTTGAAACAGGAAATGGAGAGATGTTACAGGACGTACTGTACATCGTTAGATGACCTTCCTCCATTCCAAAACACAACCCAGATTTTCAAATTAATGCATTGTGGTGTCAAACATACAAATCAATTGGGATCAAATGCTTTGCACAGGTGTAAATGGAATAGATGCCAATAGCTAGCTAAATGAGCTGCTTAAATACCGCCGTAATAGGCCATTGCAATTATACTATTTATAACACTCACATAGGAATTGGAATTCACATGATTCACACATAAAATATTTTAGAAATGTATCCATGTGCTTATAAAAACTTAAAATCCCATCAGGACAAGCTTAACATAAACATGTGTTAGGGTGACATAACTGCATCTGCCAACTGCATCTGAAAGTAGAGTACTATCATCCACTGGAAAACACCAAAACATCAGGACTTCTACTTAAGTAAGAAGCCACATATTGCAATTACTTTATGTCAGTCACATTGGACTATTTGTTGCATTCACCATTATCAAGTATTAATGCAAAATGTATTTTTTTTAATCTTCAAATGGTTCATTTACACAATAAGAAGACAGATAAAAGACATGTTAATTCCATCAATATGACACAGTAGAAAGCACAGCGCAGAACAGAAGGAAGACAGGATAAGAGGAAACAGGGAGGCAGATGTTGGAGGCAGCAGCAGGAGAACAAGATTGCAGTCCACAGAAGGGAGATGGAGAAGAAGGTGAAAAGGATAAAGTGGCATTTACTTTGTTGGGGCCCACCTTCAGATCTAGATACTCCAGGTCCTTCTTCAGTTGTATGTAAGTATCATCAGCCTTTAAATGAGCAGTGGAGAGATAAATAATTTGAAATGAAGCTGCAAAGGATAATGGGTGAACAGATGACTCCTAAGGCCTTTACTTGCTGTTCAGGCTTTGCTAACAGAACTCTAATTAACATGGTCTCAATTACAGTTTACTTCTACCTCTGTATTTTTATCTAGTAAGCCAAACTGTAATTAAGTAATCTGGTTTACTGTCTCATGTTTGACCTCATACACAACTGAGCAGCACAGGTCTTGTGCATGACATGTGGTCAAACTGAGAATGGTTGGATGCTAGAAACTGGGTGGAGTTGTCATTACTGAGCACCGTTGCAGCTTCAGAGCAATGAACTTTTGTGAACAGACTCATAAGGGAGACTGTGGCCTGATGGCTGCTTCAGAATGATAACACCAAGAGCAAAAGATGTATCAAAGCAGACAGAAATGTAGATGCAAATGTATTGAGATGATCACATTTTCTTTTTGTATCGATCAAAAAAAGGAAAGTCTAAAATGCAAGCTCAGACGACAAGCAACATGCTTGAGATATGGTATACTACTCTTTACAAATAGAATAACATGTGCCTCCTCAAGCTTTGAATGAGGTGGATGAGTGACACTCACTATAAAGACACTAATGTATAGTTAAAAGGCAATCTGGACAGTCTGAAGTGCAATACAGCGCATGCCAAAATGGTTGAATAAACAAGAGAACCAAGCAATACCAACAGACTGCACAGTCTTATGAATGCCAGGGAAGTAATGTTTGGGATTGGCTGGGGAGAGGGGGACCACAATGCACTGGCAGGGGTTGCAGCGTGCTGTAGAGGAGGTTAGGGAAGTACGAGGGCCCCTGACCTGCATGCTGGGGCCTAGAAGGCCGTTGTGCTGGTGGTGCTGTAGGTGAGCGAACGCGTCGCTGGGGCTATGCACACCAGCCATCTTGGCCTGGTGCCTCCGAAGCTGAATGAGGAGCAGAGTCAACTCCTCTGGCTGTAGCCGAGCCCGGGTTTAGGGGCCAGAGGCCAGTGAAACGCAGGGGGATGAGAGAAAATACTTGAGAACCATCTGGGCAGTACAGGAGCTGAGAGAGCCAAGTGGTAGAGAGGCCAGTATACTTTTGCTTCATTAATGTTCTAATAATAACTTAAAAATGAAAACGCTAAAGCTGCACTATGGAGACTGGGATGAGGATTTTTTGTGCTATCAGGGATTGTCTGAAAACGAGGGTTATCACAACTGATAACACTAAAACAAATATCACATGGCATAAAAATTAAACAAGGTCTAGATTCTACATCTTGATATCATCATGGAGTTGAGTTATTTCTGTTCACAAATGGACTGGCTGTTAAAACTACTAGACTACTAGAAAACTATGTTAATACTATATAACAGAAATCTTTAATATTAAAACCAAGTTATGTAGTGAATGTAATAAAGAGGATCATACCGTTTTGCCATGCAAGCTGGGTGCACTGACAGTGTGTGTGATGTAGCCCATGGCTGGCACGGACCTTCTCTCTATTTGTGAAGTCTGCGAAGAAACAAAATTCATCAACTTGTTATTACAGATCTAATAGAGTTAAATCAAACAGAATGTCTAATTCACTAAGTAATCTCCAATAAAGTGAGAAATAAGACCACTCAATGAATCAAAGTTAAACCATTGCCTCCAAGTGTGCAAACAAATTTGACTACACAGCAGATTTATTTTTTCATCTATCCCTTTCTCCCTTTCATCACTCCTACTCTTATTCGAAACAAGGTGTGCCCTGAGTTTTAGGCGCTACAGGGCTTGGAAAATCTGACATTTTTGCTTAACACACAGAATTAACGAAAACCAGGCCCACTACAGAACCTTAAAAGGACACAAACAACAAGAGATTTAATTAACTACACATAAATTATACTAAATCTGCTTTCTTAAAATAACATTTGTTTGCTACTAGCAAGAGAAGCACTGTAAGCCATTCCCTTTGAGATTCCCATGCCACTATTTTTTTGCTGTATAATAGGTTTTTTATTTAAATGCGAGATCAGAAGAAAGAGACCGCTGCTGATGTTTGAGATAGAGTAGAGATGTTTATAGGGTGCTGAGGAGCCCTGGGCAAATTGGATTAGCTGCTAATAAAACATACTTCTTAATGATATTCCACAGAGGTATACAGATCGTTATTACTTAAGCGCACTTCAGCCAGAGAGCCCCATCAGCCTCAAAAGATGCTGGGTACACCAAAACTGAGTTCGTTGCAGACTAAATTTAGTTCCCATAAACATCGTACAGTCACTGTGGCTCCCTTTGTTAAAAATGTATCTTCTTCTAAAGGGTTTTCCATAATTGTGCGTCAGTCTATTTTATGGTTATAATTAGGGTCTTGACACTCGGGTGAATGATGGCGGAAAACAGAGCATCTGCGACACTTTGTTTACTTGTGTAAGGCCAACGGGTTGGTCATGAGGCTTGTGTGTGTTGGCAAATGTGGTGATGGTTTGGAGGGAGATCTTTTCACATGTGGAGGGTGTGGTGGGCAGACGGCGCAGGGTGTGGATGACGGGACGGCCCCTCGCTCCGTCTCCTGCGGCGCTGGTGGTGCTGTCTGAGAGCTGAGACAGTATGAGGAACGGCGGAGTAGCAAGCTTTTACCACCTGTGTGAGCATGTGGGCCTGGGCGTGGACTGTGTGAATCTGCAAATGATTCACATGAGCATCAAAGTGTGTGTGTGTGTGTGTGTGTGTGTGTGTGTGTGCGTGCTTGGAAGCCGGAGCCTTCTCATGCTCCTCATGCTAATCTTCCCATGGTGTCCTTGTGAACTCATAACATCCTTCCAGTCAACATCAATAGATACCTCACATCCACTATCCGAAGCTACCGTGAGAATGAGACCTTTGTCATTGGGATCACTACATGTGAATCATCATATTTTACTTCAATCCCATGCCAATCACAGGCTACTGACATGTACTTGATGCCAGTATTACAGTGTTAAAGCACCAATGACTGAGTATAAGCACATAAATTCATCAAGGGTGGGAATTCCATCCTTCTATTATATATACCCATTTATCTTGTACAAGGTTGTGGGGAACTGGATCCATCTTTGGGGGTGGGACTTCAATGAAATAATTTTGTGTTTTATTTGTGTTTTGTGTGTTTTATTTTTAACTGAAACATATAAGGTAATTCACTCCAACTAGCGTTACTATGAGTGTGATAGCACATTGGGAACCTACTGGTGCCCCTTGCAAATCACCACTCCTATTTGCCAGTTTGAGGGCAGCCAAGACAAACTGAAGACATGTGTTAGCAAGAGCTGCAACTAACAATTATTTTCATTATGGCTTTATCTGCCAAGTATATTCTTAAGATTAGTGAAAAATGCCCATCACAATTTCCCAGAGCCAAAGCTGACATATTCACATTCATTGTTTTGTTCAACCAACAGTCCAAAACTATATCTAACAATATTTTTTATTTAGTTTACAGTGACATAAAACAAAGAAGCTGCAAAGGATAATCCTAAAAATCAGCAAATCCTCACATTAGAGAATCTCTAAGCAGAGAATGGTTTCTTTTTTAGCTTGAAAAATTACTTAAACGATGAATGCAACAAAATAGTTGCATTAATTGTCTGTCAACTGACTAATCAATGAATTGATTGATCATTTCAGCCCTAGGATTAACCATGGTAGCCCACCAATATCCAAAGCTTTCAGTATTTTGGGGTAAATCACCACCACTGACTTGGCCAATAGCCAGCAGTTTAAAGAAAACGTAGTTAACGGCATTTACAGTCTTTAGTCAGTAGTTTTGTGTGTATAAACTACACTGGCCATGTTAATCATAATGAATGATTATGTCAGCCAGGGCAATGGTATCACTCATTTATTAGTTTTTTATTTGTTCGTTTATTTGGATTATAATGCTCTAGGGCATGGGGGCATAATCTGTATCAGCCTCTGGCTACACAGACAATACTTGTTAGTAGGATTGGTTTTGGGCTTTTCATGGAATTTGTTTATATTGATAAAAATATAAAATGAGACCAACATTACCCTTTATCTTTCACATAGCTTAAGAGATCAATATACAGTACACACATATTTGCATTTTTAGTTTTATAATGAGTGATGATGACTAATTTCTCTACATGCATATGCTTATTTCCAGACTAGGCTGTATGTTTGATAATCTAGGCTATAGTACTAAATGATTAGAACCTAACTAACATCTGAAGCTGATATGAATGTCAAAGGGATGGATATAAAATTATTCATTAATATTATTCTTTCAATGCAGTATTGCACAGTATTTGAGCACTTTGAATGCTACTTGGAGAATTTTGAACTACATTTTAATACTAGGAAAAAATATATTATATATATATTTTATACTGCAGTGGTGAAGTAAAGTGTTGTCTATATTGTCTGTAGAAGATTTCTGAGAGGCAAGTCTTAAAGATTTTGCCTAAAATACAAGAAATGTCAGAGATGCCTCTCCTCCCTGAGTGGGTGTCCCACCTGAGAAAGTTGGGCACAGATAGGGCCTGGGGAGCTGGATCTTGTGCTATCGCCGGGTGCCACTTCATCCAGGGGCCTGACTGTGCGTCTGTCTGAAGGAGTGTGTGGCCTGCGAGGGGACAGGGGTTTGAAGGAGGTGGGGACTGACGGTGGGACTTCACACGGGGACGGAGGGACAGAGATGGAACGTGGCATCTCCACAGTAACTCTAAATGATGAAGCGTCTGTGAAGTTAGGGCCAGTGTAGATAGGAGCGGTGGGGCTGCCATGACGGAACTGCTGCCGCTGCTGCCACTCGTACAGCTGCCACACCATTCCTTCCTTAGTGGCCATTCGCTCATCTGTGGACATGCGGAAGTGGCTGAGCCGGTCATGGGCATACTTGTAGTCACTGGGCAGGTTGCATGTTGCCGGAGGAGAGTTGCTGCCAGACGGGAGACAGGGAGACTTTGGCAATGAGTGATAGGTGGCATCCGCTGTGCTGGCTTTGGACTGTAAGGGAGGAGTCCGCCGAGGGAGGTTGTACTCAGCAGAGGAAACACTGAGATGAAAAAAACCCCAAACATGTAAGTATTTTACTTTTATATAAATAATTTCATATTACCTGTCCACAATGAGAATTCTTTCTGTACATAAAACCATAATAAACCATTGAACAGTTCAAATATAATATTATAAATACAAAAAAAATAGGTCCTTGCATTAGCCACTAGAGGGAGGCATTTAATCAAGACATCATCCATGCTGATATAGAGACATGTTGGTTGATTCATTTTGATTGTGTGAAGTCAAACTGACCTTTTTGGTGGGTCCCCTTTTTGAACTTTGACCCATTGCTCCACCTGAGCCAGTGTATTCTTCCTCTGCACATGTTTCTCCGTGTCTGCCCGCGTAACGAAGCCCCTCTGATAGACAAGATTTCCATTCTGTTCGGGTGGCAGAGCCACTTCAATTACAGTTTGCTGTTCGTTCTTAAGGGCCGCACCGTCGACAGAGTCTGGGGAGAGTCTCTCTGCTCTTTCCTCTGTGGCCGACTGGCTGGGCCTCCCTTGGATCTCTAATCCATACCTCAACTCGTCATGAGCCAGTTGGATGCCATTATCCGGAGGTTGCTCTCTCTCTGTCCTGCGAAGGCTTTCTGACTTAGATGAGTTTTGGTTGATGTGGACATGGTTGGACTGTGGCACTGCCTGCTGTGCAGCCTTCTTTGGCTTCTCCACCTCTCTGTGAAAAAGTGAGACAGGATAATTCAATATATCAAGTTAATCCTGCCTGTAAACAATTGAAATAAATTGTGTTATACTTATATACTTATTCAAAAATTACAGAGTATGCACTTGCACTGAAGCACTTGATTTTTCAAGTATTACACACTGCTGCACTCGTACAGTTATTTAACCATCATCCTCTTCATTTTATATTATTATGGAGTGCAGCACTATTCTTAAAACAAGGGTTTACGCAGCATTAAGCACTGGATAAAGGTTATTTCCCAATCCATTTGCAGAGACTCTTGTGCAGGTTGTCAGATTCATTACTGAGCTTTCCTCAGAAAAGAGAATATAGGGAGTTCCTTCTGCACCTTTGTCATATTTTACAATAGAGAGGATAGAAGGAAAGTAGAGCCCTTGGTGGAGAATGTATGCAAATACCCGGTAAACAGAAATGACAGCCACTTTGTCTTCCTAAAATAGCTTGGCTTTTTAAATTAATTTATCATCTTCTCACTTAAGGGAATAAGACATGATTTAAATGTCTAATAAAATATGAAAGAAGGAACAGTAATAAAATGGGAATTTCAGCTGATTTAGGTGCATGTTCTCATGGTAGATGGCAGTTAAGGGATCACCTCACACAAAACTCAGTGGAAGTTGAGTGTTATCATCATTACATCATTAGGGCAAATTATTTCATATAATTCATGTTTTATTTCAAGGAACCAAACATGCAGAACCTTGAGTGCTTCCCAAGATTAAAATGAAGAACTGCTGACTTACATTGGCCTCTAGGTGGCATTATTGCACAGACCAGTCAAGCCGTCCAGTACCATCCTAGCTAGTCCAAGATGTCAAAATGCAATTTGACATGCATTTACCACAGGCACGGCAGTCACAGTGTAGCATACTGTATTGAAGGCTATTTCTGCCATCAATTGTGAATATTTAAAAAGCTAACAAAAAAGATATGTACACAATCTGCTTTGTGCATTGCGAATACTGCTGTAGAAACACATTCTACAGTAAACCTTATTTTATGTGTGGCGTGTGCTCAGCTGGCAATGGGCTGCAATAAGCCTCATCTACCAGACCAGATGCATTACACACACACACACACACACACACACACACATATAAAAAATGCACACATCTTAATGCCCCAGAACAGATGGACAGGGTTGGACCTGCTGTGGAAGACTGCTCATGCTGTTAAAATAAAGTCCATGTAGGCAAGAAAAATAAGCCCATTTCAGTTAAGAAACTGATATTAAACCAGATCAACACTATAGTTGATGCATAAAAACCTCAATACTTAATGCACTAGCAAAACAGATTAAAAAGTACTATTGGGTTGAATACTGACACACCCAGGTTCCCTTTACAATATTGTTTCAAACCGTATCCTGCTCACAGAAACTGTTGTGTTTTATGGAAGGTGAAACATTGGTACTAGATAAGGTAACAGAAGCCCAACCAATGGGACAAGTGATTCCTACTCCTTAGAGCGAGACCAACCTCTTTATAGTGTGACTCTGCTGCATCAGTGCAGCCTGGTTCATGGCCCGGATCCAGCCATTCATGTCCTCCTGTGTGTCCGCACTGAAGAAATATGTTCGCATCCCGCAGTGTTCTGCCTGTGAGCCAATCACAGAGTTCTTATTGTAAATGTAGGAGCGCATCCCTGTATGGCTCGCCTATCAAAGAGAGGGAGATCGAGAGGAAGAGAGAGAGGACAGATGTGAGAACTTACTGAAGACAAAAAAAAGCTGCCCAGAAGGGTGATGAGTGAAAAACGTTCTTGTTTACTGCGCCTGGCAGCTGTCAACCCAGTGAGGATAAAGTTTACAGCAACATTTTACTGGAAAACAGAATAGGTAGGGAGCAAAGTGCTGCAGCAGAAACCATGTGAACAATATGAGCAGTTTCTGGCCACAAAAGAAAAGCATAACACAGGTTATATTATCCAACTGCTTTTCAAAAATTAGCACAGAGAAAAAAGACAGCAACTGCAGCAAACAATCAGCAACAAAAAGGCAATTATGGGCATCTGTCACTATTTTAGTCAGGATACACACACATCATAAACATTAGCTTACCTTTTGTTATTTCTATGTGGTGGTGTGAATCAGTCCTAATAGCTCAAAACCCAGTTCTGATGCAGACAACAAGCTATACCACAGTAAGAAGCATTCAGGACCTTTTTGCACAGTTTCATACTTATTGAGTATTTTGTCTCCTACTGTTTCTTCACCAATATCATTTTTCTCTTCCTTCCCAATCATAACGATTATCTTCTCATTTTCAAATCTGCTAAATATTTATTTTTAAATGTATTATAAAATTGCTTTATATACACTAAACAGTACAAATTATTAGTTAGTAATGTTTAATCACACTGTATATTTCCATAATCATGGTCATAATCAGTGGTTTTGTGCAAGATGCTAGTTATTTCACAATAATTTCATAAAACTTTACTATAACAAAACTAAAGAATTGCCGCTGGACTGATCTTCATTATATACACTGTAGAAAGAGCCAAGAGTCCAGTACCACAACATGCGAAATAAATAGAGGCAAAATCTGCAAAAATATATTCACAGTGACAGAAAAAGGGCCCTTCAGTAATTATGATGATGCAATCATGACTTATCACATGTATCCTCACAAATAGAACTCCACCTGCAGTATAATAAAACAATGTATAAGTATGTCTAATTAGTGAAAAGTTAACTTCATAGTAAAGGGAGCTCTGCCCTTTTATCAATTTGTTAATAAAATGGTCACTTCTGATATCACGACTGCACACTGTCACTGTGGTTTTTAAACTCCTTAGTAAATAAACTGCATACAGCCTTTGAGCTCTTCCCTAGCTTAGGTTCTTAAGAGTGAACATTTTAACAAAAGACCCGTACCAGCCAATCAACAACATGATTTATCAATTTCTATGACTGTAAAGTGAATGCAACCATTCCAATAAAACTTCTCTAGGCAATATGTGAGAAGCCAAACACTCCAAAGTAAACCCAACAAGGGACCTGCTTTAAAACAAATGTAGAAAAACAAGTAAACAGTTTATATAGTATTTTCTTCTGTAAAACAATATCAAATGAATGTATGTACAGCAGGGGACAAACAAACATCCAAAGAAATGCAATGAAATCACAGAAGAGTGTGGGAAAATGGCTGAGACCCTGTTGTCCCACCACTCTAATGATGATGATGATAGTGTGATAAGTGATATGCAGCTTGACAAGACAAATACCAGAGCCACTGAGCATAAAGGTATATGAGATTGCTCAAATGAGTAACCTTGGCGATGTGAGTGTCATGCTCTAACCATTGACCACATTTACAAAAATCACTCTGTGGTCCGCTGGATTTCAAATGAAATGAAACTCTCGCTTTGACTTGTGTTCACCCATATTGGGTGAATGGTGTGGGTACTGTACTTGTCGTTGTCCTCTGACACTTTCCGAGAATTGGGGGACTATAAAAATTGTTATAGGTCCTGCACTGAATGTGTACCAATTTGCTGGAGTACAGTGACAAAACAATAACAAATGTGCCACTGTCCAAATACTGCACTGTGCACGTCAAACAAAAGCTTTTGTAGATTTTTTACAAAAATCCACAGCAAAGTGGTTTAGGCTCTGGCATTGCCCATTGATGACTGTAGTCATGCTTGTACATGATAAAACTTTGATGCACATTTAAAAATGTGCATTCAGCAGCTACTAGCATGATATGAAACAAAATGACCTGAGGATGGTGTACCACTGATGAGGCTAAAGTGAAATCAAATACCTATTCATGCAAGACAGGAAGCCTGTGTGATTCAGGACGGCCACCCGCAGAGAACAGTACTCACTCCGCCCGCGCACACACACCGGGTCACAATGGGAGGCAATTGACCAACAGGGAATGAGAGAAACACAGTGAGATGAGCAAAAATAAGAGAACAGGAAGTTACAGCAGATCAGTGCTGACTCAATAGGAAAGAACAGAAATGTCTCCAGCTGGGGTCTGGGGTCACAGAAGCAAGAAGAGTAACAGCGGCAGCATCAAGTGTTTTGATTATTTAAAGTCAGACACATCGTCGTGGCATCATGATACAACCCGCAGTGCTTCAGGGAAGATAAAAGAAAATACTCTAAAATATCAGTATTTTAGATTATTACTGTACTGCCTTACACAACGACTCGTCAACTGTTGGTAAGAATATGTTTGGTGTCACCATCTCTAGCCCATTATTTCAACTCATTATTTCAGGCCAGCACAAATTAAAGTCTGTAATTCACTGAGGATGTCAGTAGCTCCAACAGTCTGAAACATCCCATTGTTGAACAACACCAGACCACTTCTGAGCTGTTGTCATGCTTACTTAGCAGCAACTGAAATTTTCCAAAACACCTCAGATATACGTAATGAAATCTCCTGCTCTTTAATGCATGATGGCTCCCAGAGAGCTGAGGGGAATAGAGATCTCTTAAATACAGGGTGCTGCAGCAGTGCCCAGGCTCATCTCACCTAACCTTACATACACTCCCCCAGCAAGTGGTGGGAGGAGATGCTGAATAGGCTGAATGTATAATTAATATTCCCAGCAGAACAATTATCATACAAATTCCATTGTATGTAATATGATCTTTAAAATGCAGGAGATACATACCACATGAGAGAACATATGCATACTCACATAGACATGCACTCACACTCACACACACACACGCCTTCACACACAGAATCCAAGAACAAAAGCCAAAGTACAAAGGAGCTGAAAGGATTGCAACAGAATGTCCTGAAGCTGCAGTGTTGCATCAAACATTTAGGCACTATTGTTCTTTGCAACAAGCTCTGTTTCCACAAAGGAGGAGCTGGATAATGTTAACACCCTTGCTGTAACCAGAATACATAAATCCCTTTCCTGTCCCCTGGCAGAATTTACAGAGGTAAAAAAGAAAAATACTTTGCCGCATGCAAGGAAAGGTTCTGGTGCACACTTTCAAATAAAAATGACATTATTACCAAATGTTGGATGGCTGTTAGGTACAGTAAAACAAGCAAGTTATGTGCCTTTCAGATATCAATGAAAGAACAAAGCTCTTGCACTGTGCACACCATACTGTAGACAGCGCAGCCTAACCAGCACACTGCACACACACAGTGAAAAATCTCCGTCTGCCGCTGCTCACAATAGGTGAATAAAATCCGACCAGGCATAATTCTGCTTTACCTAACATGCAAATTTGAAATTTTTCATCTACTCTTTAGAAATTGTGACCAGAATACATAAAGGCTTGTACTGTAGCACTGTAACACCCACCTTTGGGTTTGGATAAAAAAAAAGTTCAGCATCCAAAAGGTCAGAAGTTCACACAACTGGACTTCTGAAAGAAGCCTTCGTAAAATTCAATACCTGAGTTGCATGCAAAATCTTTCTTTCACAAAAATGTGAAGATAAATCGCAGTCCTTTTTTTCATGCTTTACTTTGAGAATGTATTTTTCTACAAAACCTTTATTTGTTAATTTAACAAACTTCTCAAACACGTCAGTGTTTCATGTTGTCTTACTGTTATACAAGCAGCTGTTACATTTTATTTTTTATTTTTAATTAGAAATGAATATTCTTAGTAAAACTGTAAGTAGTAAACAGGTTTTGCTGGCTTCACATGGACACGATAACATCCCATCATTTTATAGATCTGATTCAATGGCACCTCAGTGTTACCTTGAAAGCATATTTGCGGTTTATGTGGTCATCGGGCTCAACTGGTGCAATGAAATAACTGGGCAGAGGGATGCTACCGAGCACCGTCTCCTCTCGGCTATCTGTGAAGCAAACACACACAACACACATCAGTACAGACATCCAAAAACAACAGTCTCAAATAATGCCAAGATCTTTTTACGGTGTTTATGAAGGGCTGCAGATTTATGATCGGCAGGAAAATTAATGAAGCATAATTCATCGGTGACTCTTGTCTGGATGAGGCCATGAGCCAGCATGTGGCACGAGGTGGCATGTGGCTTATCTATTATTCAGTGTGATTAATAGAGGAGAGGAGGTAGATGCTCTGGCAACACAAGCACCGATTACGTCCCATGATAAAACACTCAAGTTAATGAGGAAGGAGAAGTGGGGGGAACAGATAGCAAGTTATGTCATACATCTAATTATAGGCATTAATCAAGAAATGAATCTTCCCTCAGAAGAGATCAGGTTTGTATGTCAGACTTAACAATCAAGACCACTTGGATTTTTGACTGTTAAACCCTGGCCGAGTGCACTTTTCATAGACTCACCTTTGTAGTAAAACAAGCAGTAGTCTGACAAAACAAACCACTTCCGTTTCCACAGTCGCATTCCAGAGCTGTCCTGGAGGTGAAGGGGGAAACACAACACACAGCGTATTTACAAATCCTCCTCACAAGAACACATTTAATTCATATTTTAATTAAAAAGTGTGGTTTGGGAATGCAGTGTTAGCAGCAAGCTGGAGTTTGTGTTTGCGTTTGTGTGTGTGTGTGTGTGTGGGGGGGGGGGGGGGGCCATAAAATTATTACAAAAAATTTAATTTATTTTTTTGAGGAATTA
>JAVQJL010004523.1:0-35296 GCA_036024295.1 Nannoperca obscura
ATATATATAGATATATATATATATATATATATAATATATATATATATCATAGCAAAGAGTAAGGCTACCAATTATGCAAACAAGTGGTCTCCAAGGACTTGTGGTTTGGCAAGTGTCATTAAGAATAGTTAGGTTATAGCAGATGAGTTTTTAGGGGCTCTGCTTTTCTATTTGTTGCATCCTATTGCACTGAACTCTGTATTTTGGCTATCCCTGACCAGCAAGCCTGTTTCTCCCTGAGGGCTGAATGCAATAATAGTACAGTACAACAGCCGTCCATCTCTGTTTGCCCAATATGCCTCCCAGACGGATGTGTTGAGAGTTCATACTACATTACTGGCTGATTGGTTCATGGCCTCAAAAGCTCCTCGGATCATGTTCAGTCATATGGATCTGAATTTCTCTGTAAGTTACCCATAGGGAGCAGTAACTGGTGGACTGTAGAGCTGTGGCTTTGACCCTGAACCTGTTCTTATCCTGCTGGAAGACATGTTCAAGAAACCAGCAGGCAGCTCATTCACCATCCAACAAGGCATGAACAGCAGGAGTGTCAAAAAGCAGCCAAAAAGTTGTTATGGATTAGACAGCATCATTTAAGTGTGTACTCCAGTTATTCCCAACCAGGGGTACTTACCTCAGGGGTTACACATTTGCTAAGGGGGTACGTGAGAATGCACCCTTTAGAGAACTAACTAAAGTCAACTCAGATAAAAGATGGAAATTGTAATTTGGTAAAAAAAAAAAAAAAGAAGAAAACTAGGATTGTGTAGTTATGATCTTTAGTAAATGTAAATGAAAGCGAGTGAAAACTAGTTAGCAAGCGAGCAGTCAAAGTTTAAACAGGTTGCTAACAGGCTAATGAAGATATTATTGAAATAGAAAATATCTAAATATCTAATAGAAAAGAAATGGATAAACAGTGGATAGCTTACTGTAAAGATCCACAGTTGAAATTGTTAGCTAAAAATAATTTTTAAAAAGTTAAAATAGTTCAAAGTAATGGATAAACGGTTGAATTATCAAGCCTCTGTCAAAGTACAAATGAAAACTTTACCAAAGCAACTGATACACACTGATAATTTCATTTTATGGAAACATTATTGCAACAATATTCACTTAACATCCAATTTATAATGCATTCATAAGAACATATTCGGAGTATTATGAGTGATGTTGATGAAGGGGTACTTGAGCTCATCTGACAGGGCTGTTGGGGTCACATCAGACAAAAAAAAACACTCTACATGTAAAGCTTGGGCAATGTTGCTGCTCTTCCACAATGGCGCGCAGCTGTCTTTCCCCAACATGGTTTGTTTACATTTCTCAGTCACCCACAGGAGCACTATAACGCCTGTAGCTCCACCAGCCTCCAACCACAGAGCCTCGCCCCTATGAACTGCCAGACCTGCTTTTCAAAGCTGTGACTCAAATCCCTTTGCAACTTATCAAAACGAGCAGTGAAAAGAGTGGTGTTGGCGGTTATCTCACAGGTGAGACCAATTATAACTGACATCTCAAAGGTAGACAGACAG
Organism: Nannoperca obscura; assembly: GCA_036024295.1. Lineage (NCBI taxonomy): Eukaryota > Metazoa > Chordata > Actinopteri > Centrarchiformes > Percichthyidae > Nannoperca > Nannoperca obscura. The sequence continues at coordinate 1,533 of JAVQJL010004523.1, forward strand.
ATGCTACCTGACACTAACTATAGTACACAAAAAGTGCCCTTACAGGTGAGAGTGATTGTGTTGAAATGGTTTTCACCCAGCAGAAACAGACAAGGCGGAGGGGTGCTTACAGAGCCTTGTTGACTGTAACTGACAGACAACAAGTTTGAAGAATGGATTTATACTGACACCCTGGCTACATGAGATCATCGCAGCTGATCACTTACTGGTCAGATGGACACCTACGTGACCGCATGAGAGGTGGACCATAATAGGGATTGGCGTCGCAGGCACCTCACCCACAACCTGGCATTCTGAGATCCACTGTGTTGTTTAAAGGGCCTGAGGAATGTGGAACAAATCCCCTCAGCTTTATCGGCCTGGGCGCGCTCCCCATTGGCCGGGCTTAAGAGCCAGGGGCCTGCGCGGGAGCTTACAGAATTTCACATAGAGGCCAGAAACAGAGGAACATCCTGTTTGAGTCTAACCGCCTGTCCCACACTGGATTTGATATGCCGCCTTGTGCACTCCCTTCTTTCTTGTTTGTCTGGAGGCTTGTGTGTGTTTGAAACTGTTCTGTGTATGTCTTGTTTGGTTGCTGTGTACATGGTTTTTACATCTGGTGCTGCAGTACGTAGTTTATGTCAAAACTGAAATGATTAATACATTGATAAATTATTTGATTGAAGGAAAATAAACCACAAAACATTTTGATGATCATTTGCTGGTGCCAATGTGAGGACTTGTTACTTTTCTCTTTGTCATATCATCTATGTCTATTGAATATATTTGGGTTTTGGGCTGTTGGTTGACTGATACAGTCAATAATAAAAACAATTGTTAGTCGCAGAATTATTAACATTGTTAGTTAAGATAGCTTTATTTCTTTATACCTAACCAGTCTGTCTCATCACCAGACATGTAAACTTGAGTCATGGACTCGACCACTGTGAGAATTAACACTCAAAAGACTTGAGTTGAAATTTATACGCAAAAACATTAGTCTTGAGTGTTTACCTGTTAAAACAACAAAATAAAATAAAAACTTCTGACTGTTACAGGAACCCATTTTGCTATTAAATGTTTGAATACATATAACACATGGCATTGGTCATATAAAAGTCTACGCAGAGAATATTGCATTACACCACCAAGCCCTGTTACCTCTGAATAAAGCAACATGCTCTCTGTGGTGCAGTCATAATGTGTGTGGTACCACATTTTAAGCTTCACTTCAGTTTCTTTTGTGTGTTTTGGATATTGTGAACCATGACAGACACTTGACGTTTTTCTCTTTCCAGTAACTGATCAAATAGTGTTATGATCTACTACCTCTATAATTTCATACATTTGCCTAACCCAGATTCACGAGTGTGATTCCAGTCACTGGTATGAACCACGGGGTTTCCAAGTCCCTACAGTAGCTGCCTGTGTGACAGCTGAGAGGAGGGCACTACATTACATCAGACTCCTATCAAAGTCCACTTTAATGAAGGCAAGCTGATTACAGCACCGGCGGTGACAGATGCAGGGTGGTCAGCCAGTGATGCTAATCTTTGTTTATGCCGTCCAGCAGGTCATACTCAAAGTGAGAGAAAGATCAGTCATAGGGTGAGGAGGGGTGTGCAGAGTTTAGGAGATCTCTCCTGATTGAAGGGGAGCGGGTGACTTTTAGTGGTTTACGTGCTGCTCTTACATAGACAAGCAAGCATGCTCATCTCTCCCCACAGCTGTTGTTATACTAGGACCGAAGAGGCTTCGCCCCAGTGATTCATGTCCTGCCAAGGGAGAGGTCTTGCCTCCTGTTTGACCTCAGAGAGAGTCCCGCTACCCCGAAAGGGCCATATCTGGGCCATCTTGGTCACATGGGGCCAGTCCAGATGATAGGATGGCATCCCGCTCTGATCTCATTTCCGTTCATAGAAAGACATGTCACGGCACACTGATACATAGATAAAATACAATAATTAGTGGACAAAGGCATGTTTTAGCTGTCTAGTAATGAGAAGGGTAGAAAACATAAGGTTGTGGTTTTTGATGTTGAACTTGAATGCTCCAGACCTTTATTGAAAGTCCTTGGCTCAGTCATGATAACAGTGCATGGTTATAAACTGAATCATAAAAAATGCTTTTAGCTGGTGTTTATATTGTGATTGTGATGAACATTACAGACTAACTCAAATCCAGCAGTATACGCAGTACTGTTTGTTTTAATATTGCTACTCAATACTAGCTGAGGCAGTGCTCTGTGGACTCTGAGCACCATAATTATCTTGACTTGGACTGAAAGCTAAGGCCTGATGAACCAAAGGGAGGGAGAGCTTTCTGTTCAGCCGTCAGGAGACCAACAAATTGTTCCTAGAGATAGAAGTTGTGCAACTGGCCTTCACTCTTTAGCTCCCCATATCTTCAGCCCCAGCCCCTTCCCCCTCTCTCCACCCCTCATCTCCCTCTCTTTTACTCTGTCTCTCTTCAGTGTAACCACTCACATCTGGTTTTGAGTCAAGGCCAGGTTGGTTTCTTGTGGAATGGAGGGCTTTTATTTCTCAATGGCCCCACTCCCTCTCCAGTTTCATTCTGCGGTGAGGAGTGTTCAGTTTGTTTACGAACTGGTGTTGCTTTCTTTATATTGATACTACTCAATCCTCATTTTCATCATTGGGGAACCCCACAATCATCCCCATTGAACCAGTGGGATCGGGAATGCTGGTCGGCTGGTGGTCATCAAGGCTTTCCTGTGGCACCCTCCTAAGTGTCAGTTCCAGGTGACTTTGTATTTCTAGAAACTGTGCACATCCTGGAGAACTCACACTGTTTGCTGCTCAGTATTTGTCTCCCAAGACACACTGCATCAAATGAAGGAAATAACAGAGATTGTTGGTCTGGTTTGGACAAGGAAGTGCACAGTACAAAACACAAACGTGTCACTTTAAAAAAGAAGAGTCACAAACAGATTTTAATGTTCAGTTGTAGCACCTCCTGTACTGTAAAAGTTCTCTGTAAACTAAACTTGATATAAAAAATAAGCTATCTGAAGTATTTCAGAAAACCACATAGCTTCTAAATTATGTGAAGAAGCATCCAGACAACATTCTGTTTTTGTATTTTTTCCAGCATATGTTTGTACTTGGATACGCACCCAGACATCTTATCAAGTTGCCATATTTCATACCCTGAGGCCAGAGGAACTGTGTAAACAATCTTCATGTTAGCCTCCCCTGTTTTTGAAGATGTGACTTTCAAAATCAGTTGTGAATCATATGGTTTGAAGAATGGACTAAAAGAAGTGTGTGTGCTTATATTTAGGGGGTGAGCTGGGGGGGTGAGAACAAAGATGTTCAGTGTTTTCCAGCGGGAGGATGGGTGGTAGGCAGGCAGAGAGAGAGAGACTGCTGGGGGATGTCTGATGTCACCTGGTAGGGAGCTATGAAAGCTTCCCCTGGTTACCCTATCCCACATAAAAGTCTGGCAGCAGGCTGAGGCTTTAGGGAAGCTTGGCAGAACGGCTGCATTAAACAGGAACAAATATCACACACCTCTCTGTCTCTTATGTCAAGGCGTCTGGGAGACAGAACCTGTTTACATGGAACACTGTCAGTGAATATTTCCAATGCACAGTTTTTTAAGACAACGGAGATCTAATACCTTATCATCTCCTTGTCATTCTTGTTAAAGTGTCTCACACATGCGGTTTTTCCAGCTGTCTACCTAATATTGCATGCGGTGTAGATGTGTGTATCCTGGTTTTCAGGTGTACGACACTGGTGGAAAACAAGGAACACTTAGCTCCAAAATGCTAACACATTTGTGCGGCCTACAGAGCAGTTTGTGATCTGATAGTGAAGGAATGAGAGCTGCTCGATGCCAGAAAGCAGTTAATTACACATGTGGTGGGCAGATTTGAGCCCGACACTGTGGGCGATGTGGATGGAGATGCCATGTGTTTAGACGTTAAACGGCAGACTGTGGTCAGACCCAGCCTACTCTCTCATTAGCTCCCCCAATGGAGTGGTAGTTGGGGAGCCATGTGTTCATCACTAGCCCTGCTGGTCCTCTCCTTGCGCACTCAGTTAGACATCCCCTAATATTTGTTTCATTATATTTAACGCTGAATCCTGTCTTTCATTTAGAGGTGCTTATACCTTGCTCTGCACCCTCATGGGAGTGAGGATGAGAAAGAATCAATGGTTGTCTTTGATGTTCCTCTGAGCTGCAGAATAGTGTGTCTGTGTGAACTCCCTCTTCCCTACACACTGCCCTTCATTAAGGGATTGCGGTACAAAGCCGGGAGATAAAAGCATCCAGTACAGAAAAGAAACAACAACTTGGCTTCAGAAACCACAAAAGATGTGTGTTTTTGTGTCGCGATGCACAAACCCTTGTCTGATTTGCAGTGTGTGTGTGTGTGTGTGTGCTTGGTGATTAAAGACTGCTGCTTGTTTGGGACCCAGAGAGCGGTACCAGTTGTCTCCACCTTTCCCAGAAGCCTTCCAGAGTTTGTAAAAAACCTACCTCCACCTCTCCCACTGAGCTCACAGTGACTGGAGTAAGCAAATGATAGACGATATCTTCCCCTTTCTACTTTTATCTACTTCTCTCCTCTTCCATCTTTGTTCCTCTTATCTTTCCTTCCCTCCTATCTTTCCCCTTTGTGCCCTCTTTCCTCTGCTCCTTTCTTTCTTCTTTACTTCTCCCGCTTACTTCCTGCCCGTCTCTTGTTTCCCCCTCCTCCTCTACTCCCATTCCTCTGCTGTTTTCTCTCAAAGTCTCCGGTGGCCAATTTACAGGGGGTGTCCGGGCCTTGACCCTGACACTCAACCAGCTCCCCCTTCAGTGGTGAAGGTCAGGGCCAGATTAAAGGCTGGAGGTATCATCCTCTGAAGTGAGGAATAATCATGGGCTCTGAGATTGTTAAATAGAACCACAGGCCCTGGCGCTGTCATTACTCTGAGAGAGAAGGGAAAGGGGGGCTTGTTCACATAAACGCATGCAGATGTTCAGACTCTCTCTTGGGCCCCGGCTTTGTTGAAGGTACATGGAGTTCTTTTGTTTTCTAGCATCTATCTGTTTTTTATTTGTCTCATTTCAGTGGGGCCCCTTGATTCAATCTGGTGAGATTTTATTTCAAAGAGTGCATGGAACAGCTTAGAGGACTGAGAATGACGTAAACATGATGAATCATTTGTTGTTTAAATACTTGTGGTTTAGGGCCTGTGCTGCACTTAATTTTCATTGTTTCCACAATCAAGTTGTAATTAAAGAATGGCTGTGTGTGTGTGTGTGTGTGTGTGTGTGTGTGTGTGTGTGTGTGTGTGCGTGCGCATGGAGGCCCTGTTGCTTTTGCCCCAGTGTGCCTCTGCATTAGCACATGTGTGGGATGGTTATGAATATATTGTGGTTCAGTTTTATGCAGGATATAGATTATTCACATATGACAGCAGAGTGTTTTTCCTTTCCACCCCTTTGTCCCACTTTTGTTTTATGGCTGTGGAATTGTGTATTTCATCAGTCCCATCCTATCTGCATGGAAATTTCCAACTGGCAATTATTCTCCATTCAAAATAAATACACACGTGTTGCTGAGAGCTCATTGTGAGGTTTGTTTTACATAAACCAAACTGCTCCAGAGTCAAGTTTTCAATTAGAAAATGCAACAAAACTTTTTCCTAAACTCTGGGCTTCTTCCATCAAACTCCCCTCACTGGGTTCCATGTGGAGCAGGATGAGAACAAGCAGGTTGGCTAAGAGAGACAGAGCTCAGATGATGAAGTGCATTATGGGTTTTTTGATGGATGCGAGGGGTCCCTTTGAAGGGCTTGGAGGAATCTTGAAAGCTTGGCTGTGGCCGCTCTTGCTGTGTCCCAGACAGTGAAACACAATAAGCGTGCAGATGTTCAAAGTGCATGGAGCCTCCAGCCCTCTCCCTCTCATCTGAGTAGGAAATGCTTTAGCTGGAACTGTTTGTTTTTTCTGTCTGGGGTCTGAACTGTAGATTCACTTACATCTCTAACCCCTCTCTTAATTTCTTTCCTTGTCCCAGGAGTTTCCAAGGGGTGAAATGAAGGAAGGACAATTCACAGATCAACACTGTCCCCTAGAGGGTAGGTTAAGAATGATGTTTTCTCGCTCACTGATAAGCTTTATGCTCAAACAATCCTTGAATATTTTAGGATCCAGAAGACAGACCTTATGTTGTATAATAGATCAGCATGTGTGTTCAGTAAGTATGTAAGATTCCATAAAGAATTCAACTTGAAAGCTGGTATACATACATCTGTATGATATTACTGTATGCATGAAGTATTTTAAGATACTTCTATGTTCAGTTTGAATGATGACTGAGGAAAAAGATTGATGATTTCTCCTCTGGTGGATGCAAAAAGTACCAAACATCATGGACCAGTGATAGCATTGTTTTGTGTTAAATTAAAAAAAAAGATTAAGATCTGATTTCTTTGGAAGTGTAGCTGTACTCAGCTAAACAAATTTGTCTAATTTGTGCATGAGAAATCAGTGTTCTTGTGTCTATTCTAACTTAGATGTGTCGTCTTGTGTTGACAGTGGTTCTTCCTTCAGAGAAGGCTGAGGGCTGTGAAAGCTACCTGCAGTACCTGCACTCAGAGGATGGAGAGCGGGAGATACTTAGAGATTCGACCAAAGCTCCCGGGAAGAAGCGCATCAGTCTGGATGTAAGCAGTTACACGACTTGGCAACATTGTACTGTGGTTTAGTTTCTAATTACAGAACAACTCACACGTTTATAACATGAATATACAGCAAAGGGACATAGGGACTCATCTTATTGCAAATAGGCACAGGGTTCAATTTCCTACCCAGGTCTGTTCTGCAGGGACATGTGTGTCAGGTGGATTGAGTCTCTTAATTACCAATAATTATTCATGGGAGTTTGCGTGGTTGTCTATCTTTGTTAGCCCTGTGGTGGGCTGAGGACCTGGACGTGTTGTTTCAACACTGGAGCAGGCTCAAGCAAATACGCAACAAAAAACAATGCATTAAATCAGTAAATGCAAGAGTGAACTAGGGTTTTTTGGGTCAGATGAAGGTCTCTCTCACTGTTTGCCAAGAGAATCGAGTGTTGAAATTGTTTTGTGTTTCAGAGAGTGCAAATTATTTAAACATAGGTTAGAAAATAAATGCATGGTGGGTAATCCTGGTCGGTAACCGCCACTGTATGCCTTCACCCTGTGCACAGAACATCTGTCTGTATGTTGACACTGCTCCAGACCATATCCTGATTGAATTTAGGGACCAATCAATAGAATAAATAAATTGTAATGTTTAGACTTGCATGTTTTAAAGATATGCTTAGATCTGCCCTTTGGTGATCACTGCTGGTTAAGTGAGCTGAGGAGATATTATACAACCGTAAAGGGCCGCTTCTCTCCTGGGGTCTCCTCCCTTGTAAATGAACACTGTTTTTCACACAGTATCAGCTCTCCACCATGCCTGCAGCAGGGCCTATATTCCATATGTTTATTTTTCCAATTATGGCCGTGTTACCAGATATATCTGAATCAAAGTTACTGCCAAAAAGTTGTAACTGAGAATAGTGGTTGCGCTCATTTTTCCTGGAAGAAGGTAGTAAGGTAGAAAGTCATAGTGTCTAAACTTTTTTCACCGTGCTCCCCCACACAAGGTGAAGGCAGCTGAATGGATTTTGCTCAGAAATGATCTGTTTACATGGCGAGCCACACCAAGCCGGAATTTCAGGCCTCTGCTCTGTTGATCTTAAGATATACTGAATCATAAAAAAAGATTTTAAAGTGTCCTACACTTTTTTCTTTACAGGAAAAGGCAGTCTTTAAATGTTCATGTTGATTAATCCAAAGTTTGATTTGATTATGATCAGAGGGGATAGTGTTAACAGTAAATTCCTATGCAGATAAAAGGAAAACAACTCATTTCCTTTTGAGTTCAGTGGCCTTGACGATTAAATCGGACACACTTTGCTGCCCCCTGTAGTAATAAATATTGCTGTTTTGTCTTTGACGTACTGTAGAAATACTATTGCTTTGCTCATTGACAAGAATATGTAGAATTGTTTATCTGTATTAAGTATGATTAAGAACATGTTTGTATCCACAGGACTTAGAGTGTGACGTTTCTGTGGAGGATGACAACCGTCAGGAGTGGATCTTCACTCTTTATGACTTTGACAACAGTGGGAAAGTTACAAAAGAGGTGTGTGTGTGTGTGTGTGTGTGTTAGCTTTCATGCTTTTCCTGTAGTGTTCTTTTCCATCTGTGCTCCATGACTTAATATTGACAGTCTGTCCCTTTCACTTGTTATTTTGTCATAGGTAGGACTACAGACTGTACTAACTGTGTATCTGTCACTCTAGGACATGTCCAGTCTGATGCACACCATCTATGATGTGGTGGACGCCTCCGTGAATCACTCCTGCCACAATAAAAGCAAGACTCTGCGTGTTAAACTGACGGTCACTCCGGAGCCCAGGTGCCACAGAAGAGAAACAGGAACAGGTAAATGACAACAAAACATCATGATACGTCAGACATTGTTTATTACCTCACAAGGATGTGAGCCAACATGGTATTTCCTGTAGATTTGTATATTTGATGCTCAGATTTGCTCCTCTGTCAATTCTCACTTCATTTCAATCAGTGTTACAGTTAAAAGTGATAATTCACAAGTTCTTTTAGTCTTAGCAGTGCACTTGTCATTTGACCAGTGCAGCCATTACTGCAATGTATTTTTCTGTAGATTTTCAGCCAACTAGTGTTTCAGTCAGTATTGAATGTTGCTGAACACTTTTTCTTGGTCTGAGTTCTTGTACTTTTCCTTTCCAGATCGCTGTCACCAGGAAGAGGGACGTTCAGCTGACAAGCGACTGTCCTCCCACATCAGGTCGGTACACATCAGGTATACTTTGCTTAAAGGCTGTCCCCTATGTTTATTATAGTAATTTTTGCAGATTAAATTGTGTAAATAATTGACGGTATTCTCATTTGTCTGCTAATTATTTGTAGCAGCAGAGGGCAGAGCAATGAGGCGCCAGCCACTGAGGGTCAGCATTACTGTGTGGATGAGAACACAGAGAGGAGGAATCACTACCTGGACCTGGCTGGTATAGAGAACTACACTTCCAGATTTGAAGGTAAGTGTCTTTATAGAGTCAATTTTGCATTCTTATATTACCATGACTGAATGTTGACTATGTGAATACTGAGGGGAAATGGCAGTTCAAAGTACAGCGTTATAAAACCTAAGTTTAAACCACTGACCCTGTGTCTCTGGCCCATCCTTCAGGAACCACCCCTGCTCCCCAGGAGGCTCACGGTCGGAGCTCCCAGAGCCAGAGCCGCTCACGCTCCCAGGAACCAGAAACCCAAGTTGTTCACCAGCGCCGCTCACAGGTCATCAGCGACAGCTACAACCCTACAGAGTCTCGAAGCAAGGGCACACAGTTCCTCAAATCCCCCAAAGGAACCTACAAGGGAGGTGGAGGGAATAATGGGGGCAGCGGAGGTGGCAAATCCACTAAATGTCATGGCTACCACCCGCCTCTGCAAACCATGCTGCACAGTGGTAGTGCAGCAGGACACGGGGGTCAGGATGTGTACCACTTGCCACACCAAGCCCAATCCTCTGGCCACCACCAGCACCCTTTGCAATACAGTCACAGCAAACGCGTTAGGGCAAAAGCCCGAGAGGCGATGTCCCCATCCAAAACCCCGCTGTCCCCTCAGCCCCACCCCCAGCAGCAACCCCCTGTTCCTTCTGTACTGCCAAGTCTGGAGAGAGAGCAGGCGTCTGGTCCCCCCGGGAGCCCAGGGTTTGTGGTTCCTGTGGTCCAGCGCCACGAGCACCACCATCACCACGAACACCACCACCATCACCACTACCATCATTACCATCAGACATGACCGCGTTCAATGTGCAGTCACTGAAACTGTACAGGACCAACCACACCAGTCTGAAGGACTTAACGTCATCCCTCAGGAGTGTCTCACGCTCTGTCCAGGATCGTTTTATTCTCCTCTCACACGCTATACAGATATATCCTGAGATTAGATGTACTGAGGAATCGTGTAGTGTGATGGCAGATGATATTGGACCGGAAGGATGTTTTTGCTGAAGTTATTGTGTAATAACAAAAGATGTGTGGCACAATTTTGAAGTTTTTGTATATTTTTCCACTGGCACTGCTGTGATCGTTACCAACGTTGAGTAAGCGTACAGATGCCAAAGAGGAACATATCAGAGGAGTTTTGACGTAACATCCTCTCCCTCCTGATGCGGTCGAGGTTGAAGTCCCTGGAAGCTATATGTCAGAGTAAGTGTGTTGTTCTGTGTGAGACCTTTCCAAAACATGGATCTCAGGTGTAAAGGTGCTGCTGCTCTCAAGCTGTTCACAGAGGCTTCTTCCTCTGGAAGGCCTGATGTGGACTGAGGGGTTTCCAGTTTGGAGAGGGGGGGGGTATGAAATCACCACTGCCATTTTTAATGCAAAAAATATCTTGCTATATGTATAAAAAAATCTATATATGTAAACACATTTTACTGTATAATTATTATACTGTATATGCATATTTCATCATGGATATAATTATGCATATATGTTTTTTTTGTCTTTTATATATTTTAATAAACGTTATATAGTTCATTTATATTATTGCAGCTACAGTTTGTTTATTTCTGCTCATAATACACTTGATTATGTTGTGTCTTCTGCCACTGTGTGGATAGAAACAGCACAAAATTACTCAGTTTGATGTTTGTTGAGACATACCATTAAATGATAATAATGTGACAATTGCACAACCTAATTGTGGTTTGAGAGTTGATGAAAAAGAGCCTGGTTGTAGATTTGTTTTCTGGTCATTTTAAATTAATGGTAATAAATTGGAATCAAGGCTGCTGTTTTTCAGATTATTGAATAAATTAGAACAAATGTCCTGTCATTGATCTTTGGGTTTACGTCCTTTGATCAGGAAGTAAAATGATTAACCCACCACCATGTTGTTTTGTTTTAATTATCACAAGGAGATGAAGAACCAGCATGCAAGTGATTCATGGTTAAAGACAAACAGCTAATTTTCATCAGCATCAGAAATGAAAAGTTCTAAATTTACTGTGGGAACAGCAGCAACACATGTAATGCTTTTACAGTTACCAGATAGTTTGTGATTATCTGGCCACAAAGGAGAGGTGACGTATTTTTGAAAGCAGTGTAAAAGAAGTGTCTAATGTCTCTTTCTGTGTGCACTTCCCCCTCATTCCCTGAGACATTAACTGATTTGTTCTTTCCTATCTTATCCAAAGCCTAACAGGGTGAAACATCAGTCAGTATAAGGTCTTAACACAAACTTTGGTGACTTAAAGGGAGTTTTAATACATGACTGTGAATTTCCCTACACGGTTCATACTGTAGAGTAATAACTTCCCCCCCTTGTGTTTCTGTATGCCAAGAAGAGTGTAGTCTTGGGAATAGTTTTAAGCCCCATGGTAGTGACTGCAATCTCCTATCATATTGGTGCAGGCAGCATCTGGTCCCTTGTGTCTCAATTAGTTTGTGATAATTTGATTAAACACACATGTAAGGACAGTACAAACTGAAACCAAACAAATTTGCAATCGGCTGTTTTCCAGCATGCAGCTAAAGCATCTAAATGGAATTCTACCCTGTTCTCATCTTTTATTTATGTTGTCCTGAAAAAGGCCCACAAACAATCAGGTGTCGCATGGTGAAGCGGTTCAACGGTCTCTGCTCGATTTGAATGAGCCACTAGGTGGCAACAAATAGCCATCTATGTTACACACAACATAATGAATTAATGGACCTGTATCTAAGAGTTCACAGACATATATTGTCATTGTACTGGAAATTACGTGATACTGATATAATGTGGAAAGTACGGAGCTGCTTTATTAATAGGACAATGGAACAAAATGGGAAACATATAGGAAACAAAATTCCAAAAATGGTCCCTGAGACACTATGACATTCAGTAGAGCCACCAAAAGGCCAATCTAAGATGTGTTGATACCATGAAGTGGGTATAAACAGAGCATCACTGTAGAGGAGCACAACCTACCTTGTATAAGTAACGTAAGTAAAGACACAGTGTCTGTAAACAAAAGAGAAGCTGCTGTCTCTCTCAAACTGACTGAGTAGTTTTTGATGTAACAAGCTGCATCTGGATTTTACTTGACAAAACAATGTCACCTCAAGGTCCATTTATTAGCTATACTGGAGCTTTCAATCAGATCTTCACCAGCGTCGTCATGGAATCGTAGATATTCACATTTGATTATTCACAATCTTCTACGGTACATTAAGTTGCTGCTCGCCTTTGATCCTATCACATGATCATTGTTAGTTATTGAAAGAAATGGCATGGGTGCATATGATTAGAATTAATTGTGTCAAATTGGGCTTTTAATGACATGGATTCTGTTTCCCTCCTCTGGGAACAGGAAGATCAAGTGCCATTGAGTGTCCATTTTCTATTAGGTATTTTCATCACTTCCATCAGGAGGTCAAGTTGAGCTGTCACCCTGCTGCTGATTGAACACGTGACCATAGTCTGTACCTACCTGTCATTCAAGTAAAACATAGAAAAGAGCACTACTGCAGTAAAACGTCAAATCTCAGCAATATTAGACTTGGGTTTTCCTAACGACCAGAATCTTTAATGTATTATAAATAAAAACTGTTTGCATAATAGTTTCTTTGTGTCGCTCCATATCAACGCGCTTTTGTTAATTGCCAGCCCAGAGAAAGCTCAGAGAAAGCAGCATTCCCTGCTCCGGTCGTCAGGGATTTAGGGAAGGACTGAATCCGAGCCCCGACTGAGACAAACAATGGCAGCTATGAAAGGCGAGGGGAGGGTCGTCCTAATGCAAATATCCACTTTGTGCGCCTTGGAGAACCTGCACTAAACACTGACAACTACCAACTTCCACGCAAAGTGAGTGACTATTGTAGACGCTGAGTGTAAAACAGGGTCGATTTCGGTAGTATTTGTCGCTGTATTTTGCGGAGATTGGCGGACCAACTTCTTACACGGAGGCTTCCTTGATTCAGCAACAAGTGGGGAAGCGCAGAGGAGATGGCTTCTGGAGACAGGACGCTGCAGCATCTCTGAAATGCGCCGAGTGCACCTGCTGAAGGACACGACAGAGAGGTAGGAAAGGTATGGCCTCCAAATACAAGTGCAACATCACTAAATACTGAACAATTACGTCCTAAACTGTCTCCTGCAATTTTCGTCGTTTCGACTTTCAAGAGAAAGTGTAGACTTCTGTGTACAAAAGTTCCCGGGTAAACTTTTCTGGGGACTTTTCTCCCAATATACAACAGTTTAGTTCGACCCACCTTTTTTCCCCACTGTGCGGCTTATTTAGTGCAGCTAAGCCTGCCTCAGGAAAACGTGATTATCCTCAGACCATCGATACGCTGGCTTTCATTCAAGACATGCATGAGAAAGGCTTTGCAACATAATAGATCAGTGGGAGCCTGTCTGCTTATAGGCGTGGGGCAAACGGAGGGGAATCTCACTTGAATGTTGATATTGTTGGATGTGGGTGAAACACTTTGAGAAATATATAATCCAAAAAGTCTGACCCTCTGGCTGTTTGCATGCTATTCCATTTGCACGTGAACACGAGAGGTCTAGGAAAACATTTGGTAAAAATAGCACTGATGAATCAACTGTCAAGCACCATTTTGCATCATCTGTGCAGCCTGCAAGCGTTGACCAGCGGTGAGCAAAAAGCAATGCAGTGAAATGCTACTGTAAAATCCCAGCATATCCCCCCAGAGAAACATCAAAGCGGACTCAACATGAGGCCTTTATCTGAACAATTGCTCCATTCTACCCTGCACCCCAACCCTGACCACCCCCACAACCCCATAGTCCCTATTTCCACTTAATTAAGCCCTAAAGTGAGCAGAGTTGAATCTGGAGGGAAAATGGGTTGCTAATTCTGACTCAAATCTCACACAAAGGAGGACGACGATTCTCTCCGTTCTAATTTGAGTCTGATTGAGAGGTTTCTCTGCTGGGTTGAAAACCACATTGTTGGACAAATATAGAAGTGACGGACAGCTGAAAGCAAACCTTCGGTTTTTCATATATCATGATGATGCACTCATGTATTACTGCACACTGTGTAAAGTGTCTGACACCTCTATAGCTCCTTCCATTAGAAGATTATATCATGAAAACATGCAGTAAGTATGTACAGCAAAACCACAAGCTAATTGCAAGTTACCCACTGAATAATGACAGCATCAACATGGAAGCATAATGCAATTTTGTCTGTGTTTTTACACCAAAATCAGGATGTTATCGACCAAACCAGATGTTTATTAACGAGCACACGTTATCATGCATGTGTAACAATCCATAAAAACTGCATGGACAATAGTTAAAAGGCTGTTTGTTTAGATGCGGACACTAGTTTTCAGGGATTGGTGTGAATGCCACCAGTGCGGTTTATGACAACGCTTAACAGTTGAGCCAAAAAGCTCTGACAGCTACTCTTTATTGCTGTTTAGAAACTTCCCTCAGCTGCTGCTACTGCAATCTGAAATGTCTTCCAAATCTTAACAGCACAGTTTAAAATTGAAATCCATTTCTCTAGCTACTGGTTTTCCAGCATTTGCAAGCAATTGTCTGTCTTGGTGAGAGTAAGCAGCACGCAGCACGCAGCCTGCAGACCACTGTACACATTCTCTGTGTGGTGGTGAGGTTGCCAGGCAATGTGAGCTGCTGGATGAAGGCTGCTCGGGTGGCTCTTTTTCTTCCTTCAGGCTGCTCTCTCCATCCCTTTCTGTCTCACAACCCCCCACCTCTCCTCTCAGCTTGCCTCTCCTCTTCTGCATACTAATAGATGGACCAAAGGCTGATTACAAACCCAGGCTGTCAAACTGATTATTAATATTCTCCACTTTGGGTTTTGTTTGCAGGGACAGAAGTTTATGGGCATTTCCTCTATTGTTATTTGATAAATGTATTGTTTTTACTAAATCTCTGTGAAATACAGTTGACAGAGAGTCTACAAGTCTGCAGTTACTGTCAGGTGCATGTGTCCTGTTGTATTCTGCAGGAAAGTTAAGTTAATTTTATGTTGTCTACCAGAGGAGGGCAGTGTTCAAGTTCTGTTGAGAAGCAGAAAACCCTCTAGTAGAGTAGTAGCAGAACTGCTGTTATGTGCACTGATAAAATGTTCATTAAATATCTTTGGGAGCTACAAACACTTTTCCCCAGAATCAGTATCTTTCACAAGCCACATAATTTAAAGAGTCTATCTCCATCTGCATCTTAAAACAGGAAGGAATCATTACTCTGACAACAACTCACAAACAGATGGAGTGAGTGTTTAGTTTATATAAAGACAGGCACTGTCAATTGCAAAAGGAGGCCAAATACACATTAGTGTAATGAGCATGGAAATTTGCTGTTTTTTAAATTATTATGATCATTTTGTCTTTTTTTAAATGAGGATTAAAGCAGACCTGGTGGACCTAGAAACAGCTACTTTTTCCCCCTCAAAGTAAACTATTTTCCCATAGAAATTGTGATCTTTCCACAGGAAAGTTTTACATTTTAACATAAAAATATTCTCTTGCACACACGAATTTTACACTTTAAATGATGTAAAGCTTAGTATGGATTTCCCTCATGGATTCATCTGCAGGCTCTTTGTGTCTTCCATGTTATGCTCATTTGTGTATCTAAACCACATGTAGATATAAGAAAGTCTAGAAACTCAGCATTCTGTCATTGAGTACCTCAATGACAGAATTCCTCTTCCTGAAAGGCCCTATCCCCAAGAGAAAGGTATAATTAGAGCTATGGAAACAGGAAACACCTCGCCCTCCCTATCGTTTTGTCCCTACCCCCTTTTTTCTCTCTCTTTCTCTGTCTCTCTCTCTTCTCAGATGTGCATTTATTTGTACAAATTATCAGGTGCAAAGACGTAGAGAAAAGGCCTGTAATGAGTGCCGTGATGGTTATCAGCGTGTCTTACATCCTTGGGTTTACTGGAAATGAGGACATAGATTGTGCTGGATTTTTTTTTGCTCCGAGAAAGCAATTAACAAGCTGTCCTTTCTCTCTCTCTTTCTCTCTCTCTCTCTCTCTCTCTCATCTATCTTTCTGTTAGAATGAAGACTGACAGTAATGTTCATTAAAGATTAAATTGTAGATTTATTTTAGCCTGTTGTTGAATTGTCAAAGAAATCCCATTACTAAAGTGGTGCTTTAAAACTAACTGGCAAAAAACATTCAATTTACAGTGATATGAAACTCACATAGCTCACATTTTAGAAGCGGTTACCACCCATTGTTTGATATTATGACTTGATAAAACCCTTTAAAGGTTGGTCACTCAATCGATAAATTGGCTAATTACAATTACTTGTCATGCTGTGGCAAAACTAACAAATGTGAGTGAAGTAAGCAGACATGTTCATTTATAGTTATTCATTCATTTATAGAGTCTTCATGATGTCAGTCACTAATACGACATATACTGCAATTTCACACTGTCTTACCTCCCACACTCTTCAGCTTGACTCGCATCACAGTGCTTTGGCTTTGACTGCCAGTTATTCATTTGTGGTAAATGTTTACTCGCCCTCGGTAGTTTAACCCAATGTGAGGGATGTAGGAGAGGGGCCTCTAATTTCTGCTCCTTCCTCCAAAGATTAAAGACCCCGCGGAGACCAGGTGTACAGTTCAGACCAAAGATTAGCCACCCATTGCACTTCCTTCCTTTTATCTTACACCACGCAAATGACGCGCTCATGCACCGCACTCAGCCTCTGTGAAGTGGCACAGACGATATTTTTTAGAGCAGGAAAGCGTCTCTTGACTGTCCACCAGAACTTAACCCCGACTCCAACGGTCTCTCCTGCTCAGGCACGCAGAAGAGAAGAGAGAGAAATGTCTACGTTTTTTATTGATTCAGAAGAGCGGCTCCCACCTTTCCCCTTCATGGTGTGGAATGCACACCTGGAGGTGTTTGTTGAGTGGCTCTAGTAATCCATGTAACAATGCAGGCTGCCATCTGGTGCCATCAGAGGCAGTCGAGGCAGTTTGCTCTGACAGGCGCTGCATTGTCTATAGATCAGTGTGGCTCTGATGCTGTTGATCTCTTTATTGTGACAATTATCTTTAATCCTTTAATTTTATTACTGACAGCAGAGTAGACAGTCCACAGGGTGTTAAGATGATTAAAGCCTTTTAAATTAGCAGAAAATGTGGCAAAATCATAGAGATGATTTGTAGAGAATGATCTAACCCTTAATCCAAAATTTCCATACATTAAATACACCATGACATGAGCATTTGGGAACAGAAAGCACAGGTAAAGTGCAATTGTCTAGACTTTGTTGACATGGCAGGCCAGTTGAGTTGCACTGCTCTCGCTTCCCCTCACAGTGTACACACAGGAGGGAGATGGGTGCAGATAAAACGACTGGATCACGCCCCGCCGAGGAATTGGGATGCCTGGGGGGGCTGGGAAACTTTCTGCCTGGCTAGCCTTAATATTGTGATTCTCCTCACTCAACAAAGCAATGCGTTTGATGGAACATGTCAGGTTCCTCCAGGACTTGGGGGCCGGTCCCCTCCTCTGGTTAGACAGCTGTCAGCCCCTCTGAGCCCGGAGAGCCAGTGACTCCTCCATGCGTTGTTGGAGACTTCAAAGCAGGAGAGTAGAGTGAGGTGAGTGCTGTTTTTCAAAACAATTTGAAAGCTTTAGCTGGGATTAATATGGATTCTGTGTTGGGTTGTTGAGTCAAGTTGCGTTGTCTTTGGGAGATCTTCGCTGCTGTCAGATCTCTGAGGCATTGTTCTGTCTCTGGATGTGTTTTATTTGAATTCAACCTGACGCCTTTAAGGGAGAAGTTAAACAGCAGACATTGTGAATTGCACTTAATCTAAGAGCAAAGCAAAGTTAAGAATTATTGTTCCTACACAGTATTTAATGTAGAGGATGGCAGTCATTGTTGCAAGTGATTATATTTTAAAGTAAATTTGGATTCTATTAAAGTCGAAATATATGTTACGTTTAACCACTAAAGAGCAGGGTAATACTGATTAACAGGTCACGTGACCCGATTATCAATTAATGGAAATAAGTAATAGTACACTACTCCATTGGTTGGAAGTTTCTATTCTCTTAATACAGGCAAGAGTGATGATGCAAAAAAATATAATAAATGCAAGTTAATATTGCCAAAAAAGACATCCTCTTTATAACATAGCAAGTAAGTCTACAGTATTTAGTGGACGTAAGTTTTTCTAAATTCTTGTTGAAACAGATTTTATGGTGCGTGGGTATCCATGCAAGTCTGTGCAAGGATGGTAAAATCTAACATCAGTGTGTTTAATACAGGAACAAAATTTGAATGACTTGTTCTTCTGCCCTGCAGCACAGGTTAGATTTGATCCGATTAGACATAATTAGAGGAAAAGATTGATTACTGTAGTTTTGCAACAGGTATTACTCATTAAACCAAATGAAACCTAAGTTATACTTCACTATATATACTGTACGTCCACAGTACATACTGTAGTAGTTCAGACTGAGTGTGTCCTCTCCTTGACTTCTTGGTGATTTCAACTGTGGGAGCCGCTGCTGTAATTTGACCTTGCCTCCTCCAGCCACCTGTGCTTGCGTGCTCAGAGAAAACACTGGCTTTTGTGTTGGAGTGAGACGTCCACACAGCAGGGGGGCTAAGGTACATTAGACAGCTATGACAGGTGGCGTACTTTTCTTGTGCTTCCCCGCAGTAAAGAACACGGATATGGCCGGGCTGTTGGGAGAACAGCTGCACCCCACTGCCATGGAAGTGGGGGTAAATCTCTTTCCTGACAAAGACATCAGAAAAAGACAGGAACTGCACCTCGAAATTTGACTTTAAGATGCCCTTCATCTCTCCATACAGATTTGGGACTCACTCTAAAGTGGGCTCTTTGCGTGGCAGTGGGACGCTGGGGGTTGGGATGCTATGTGGGTGTTTGTGTTTGTGTAGCTGTGTGCATTTGTGTAGCGAGGTAATCAATCTGAATCCCGGAGCCCAAAGTGTGCAACAGCACTACTGAGTCTAACAGTGAGAAGAGGAACGGTTCAGTCAGAGCCCCCAGTAACCCGCCCACTGGGACTGGCTGAGGAAGGCCAAGGGAGGGGGGGTCAGTAGCTCAGCCTGTGTGAGCATGGATGGTGATGTGATGTGAGTTCTCAAGCCTGTGTGAGGCGGACAGAAGGAGGGCGATGACTCGTTCACTCTGTTCTCTATATGGACTCGGCTCCTTTACAGGCCGAAACTGACCTGTAAGTACAAAGCTTCTTACAAAATGCAGTTCTTTTCATTTAGTGTGTGTGCCCGCAGTTCCTATGTGTTATCTCCAGGTTGAACAGCCACTCTCTCGTTTACTTTGCTTTATTCTTTTAAAACAGTCAGATACGGCAATAGTTGGAATTGTATTTATTTATTTATTTTCATTAAATGTAGTTGGTTGACAGTTGGATGTGAGCGTTGGCATTAGACCTGCAACGATTAATCAGTTAATCGGTTAGTCGATCAACAGGCAATTTAGCTGCTACTTATTTGATAATTGGTTAATTAAAAGTAGTTTTACAAGACAAATAGCAAGCATTAGATGGTTTCAGGTTATCAAATGTGAGAATTGGCAGCTTTTCTTTGCCTTACATTATAGTAAATTGAATATGTTTGGGTATTGACGACTGCAGGTTGGACAAAACCATTTGGAGATGCCAGTTTGTTTGGCATTTTCGTTGTTTTTGAGAAAATAATCAAACGATTAATCAATAATGAAAATAATTTTAGTTGCAGCACTAATGGATGGATTTCCTGAACTTTTTATGTAGATTATCTAACAGACATTATGCTGCTGTAAAGATGCCTGCAGATTTAATGCTGTGATTACTGTCACAGTTGAAAAGATCACGATCATGTCAGAGTTTAAGAGGAAGAAAAGCAGTGAAGATTTCATAACAACTGTTGTTGGGTGGCCTGTGTGGCACTGTGAGGTTGGTACGAAGTGAGGTAGGACCAAGGTGTCACATTCCACAGTTTGGTGTGTGTGTGTGTGTGTGTGTGTGTGTTGGCTCATCACAAATGACCACCCATCTATTTACAACAGATGTACTTGAGATAATCTTGCTTGAATTTAAGACATAGTTAAGCCTCCAATTAATTCCATGTTCTCGGAAAAGTTTGATTTAACGTGTGTGTGTGTGTGTGCGCATGTGTATGTGTGCTTGTCTGTGTGAGCATGTGCACGGCTAAAATGGACAGCAAACATCTTTCAATCTTAATCCAAACAACCACTGTGTCCATCCTCCCCCTTAAATCTGTCTCATATTTTTATCTGTAGGATTACGGTAAAGATTTGACGATGAAAAATGATGAAACTTCAGCTCTCATGTCATCTGACTAATTCGTTCCCTTGATAACTTTATCTGATTGCGTAGCACCCCTGGGACTGCCCTATCTGCTTTTTTAGATCACATAAATATTGTTTACCACAAGTCTGCGTAAACGAGGCTATATTAAACCCCATGGTTGCTCATGGAAAAACAACAGGAAAAGTTTAATTTGTGTAGTACAAACATATTAGTTTAAATGAAGATGATGTTTTACTGTCCACCACTTTGCTGCTGTCTTGATTTGAATCTAAACAGACCAAGATAGGAACGTATGAAGGCCACAGATGGATTTATTTTTGTCTTTAGTACAGGGAGCACTGTGAACTAAATCACCCCAAGTTTTGGTTCCAGGATACATGTTTACTGTTTATCCCAAGGCAGTAGGGCTTGCTCCTGACTTAAATCACCAGGAATACAAACACACACTGATGCCTCCTTGAGTGGCCATATGTAAATGTTTCTAAACTGGATATATAAAGAGGAGAAGATATAGATTGGAATGAGGAACCTAAAACATTGCCTTTTTTGTTAGCATGTAACACAATATTTTATCTCTCTATATAACTCACAGTACAAGAGAAAGATTTTGGTCTTTTATTTGGTGGATTTACAAAATTAGTAGATAACAGTTAAAACACAGAAGGATCTTAGAAGGGAGGGGTAAATAGTAAAATAGGGGTGAATGGGTAAATGTATATAAAATACGGGAGATACTTATGGTACTGACCAAAAACCAGATACATTACAGTACAGTAATGCTGTTTTAGCTGGTGGTGATATCATCAACACATACATACATTTTGTTTTTACCTATTTGTATGTAGCTAAGTATGTACTTTTATCACCATCATGAAGTATGTTGGAGTAGCTGACTACTTTCTTGAAATAAATTAAACCATTATCTCCAATCCATTGTGTCAGTTCAAAAAACCTGCATTTTCAAAAGTCACTGATTTTGTAGTAAAAGTAACAAACACCCAGTGTAAACCTAATATAGTTTTACACTCACTTTACTTAAAATTTGATTTTTTTTTTGATAATCTATAAAAAAAAAAAACATGCACTGGTTATAAAAGTTGACATTGTATGATTTTGTCAGTTTAGTTCAAATTCAGGGTGCCCTGGTGGCCTAGACATCAAGGCACCGGCCATGGAACCCAACGTTCCCAGTACGAGAGCCTCCGGGGACCTCTGTTACATGTCATTCCCCCGTCATCTCTCTACTGTCAACTTCATTTCATTTACTTCCAAATCTTAAACACACATGCAGCCACGACAGACAGGGGTGCAGCCTCCCTTCCTTGGCCAAAATTACACAGGACTAAATAAAATCTGCTTCAGTGGGCATCCTGCTGGCTCAGTTGGCTGACACGACTGCATCTTGGACATGTGCCGCCCTGAGACCTTTGTTGACTATGACTTGAACCGTTTTGTTGCTCATGTGCCGTAATTTCAACCTAATTAGATAAGTAAGAGAAAAAAGAAGGAAAAAGGAGAACAAAAAGGGTGGCTGTGGGTGTGGGGGAGACATAAAAGAAGAAAATCTGCCCCCAACTGACAGTCAAACCAGCTCAGTGGGAAAGCAGAAATTATAGGGTCAGCCATGGCACAAACATTGTGACATTAAGAGAGAGAGAAGTGTATATTTGCATAGTGCACATGTGAGTTTTTATAAAGCAGATTATACAGTAGATATACACATAAGACTAAATGTAGATCTACTGTATATATATGTGCCGTTACTGATTCATGATCTTCCCTCTTAGTTTAACATCTCTCCTTTTTTGTGCTTCCCAGATGTGTACTACATCAAAGTGTAAGGGTTTTTGGATATCTTTGTCGACATGAGAGTAACTACAGTGTGTTTGTGTGAGCCCACATGTGCTGTGTGACTGTAGCTAGTGACAGTGTGTCTTGCCTCTGTCGGGTCATTGTGATGTCTGCCTCTCTAATGACAAGAGTCTAGTGCCTCTCTCTAAATATAAACCAACCCAATTATCTGTCCTCACTGCCTTCTCTGTTTACACAGGCTGGCTTAATACGATCTTCACATTTTCACACAAAGCGTGCATTCTCATGGAACATGTTTTCCCGAACAAGGATTTCCTGTGTTTAGGATGAGATGGGAAGGAGCTACTGTTCACCACTAACAAACTGTCACTTTGCTACATTCCAGCGGCAAAATCACGCTCACCTCTCCCGTGTTTTTGTCTCTCGGGAGGGTTTTTCTTTTGATGCGTTAAATGTCATCATCAAGGAATGTTAACTGATGACATATGGCTATTTTTTCATGTCTTTAACTCAAAGACATCAAGTTTAAATATTGTTTTAGAATAAATCAGTTTGATTTGATTTTCAAACAGATTTGACATCAAATTCTGTTACACTTACCCTTATGTAACAGGAGGATGTCCCACATATGTCAGTGGTTTGTAAGGGACAGTTGAAGGATTGGATATTCCCCTGACAATGTTTAAGGGGAATGCCATTGTAGTGATTGACCTGAGCCACCAATCCTATGCTGATGTCTTCCTTTCTTTTTCCTTTTGAAAAGCAGCAGAATAAGCTGAAACCCTAGTCCATTTGTATTGTCAGGACAAAGAGAGACCATTGTGGCAGAAGGGGTGGAGGGGAGCTACCGGTGGAGGTAGGGGTGCAAGGGGTCAGGGGGGGCAGAGAGGAGTTAGTCAGAGTCTGACCCCTGCTGGGTGGATTGTTGGGGGCTCGGGGAGGTGAGGGCGTGCAGGTCAGGTAGTGTTTTTTTTTTTTCTGCTTCTGAACGATGAGCCTGAGGTTGCAGTCGTGTGCATTTATCCAGCTGGAAGAGGCTTCAGTAGCAGAGCAGCAGCCGGGCGGGGGAGGTTATGTCAGAGGGAGGGAGGGACGGAGGAATGAGTGACTGGGAAGCCAGCGCACTGCCTCTCTCACGCTCCAACAGGAGTTTAGTCTGCTCCAGCTGCCGGCACCGCAGCACACAGGAGAGAAAAGGGCACAGAACCTGTTGATATCACAGCAATGACTTACAGCGCCTACAGAGTGGATTGTAATTGTACACTGGATTTTAGCGCTTGGAGTTGATGACATTTATTTTTTATAACTTTGGTATTTTGTCTGGTGCCTTAATGCTGTCACTGGGCAAAATGCACTCCAGAGCAAAGTCCCGGAGTTGTGACAACTACCTGAGTATTAAGGTACGAGCTTGAAATACGTCTTCATTAGAATTTCACTGTGACTTTTGGGAAGTTGCTGTTTCTTTCAGCATGCTTTTGCATGTGTCTTAACTTTTAGTTTTGTATTATTGTGCAAATTCAGGAGATGGATGTTTTTGTCTCAGCGTCTCACGTAGACAAATTATATTTTGACTTCTTGCTCTGTAGCCAAAACATAGTTGGTAGCTTTTCATACATGCAAGTGAGGGAGAAGGGTGTATTTTTCATTCACTTTCAGTCATTCCATGCTTTTATTGTCTCGTTTTGTTCTCGCACTAAGCGAACATGATACGTCACAGCTTGTAAATGTTTGCATTCTCTGCAATATCTTGTCTCCTGCTCTCAGATACTTGCCTGTTTATAGTACTCTGCGTTCACTTTGAAGGACGTTTGGACCAGAACTCATAAATACTATGTATTTCAAATCTAGAATTTATGTCTTCCATAGATACTGATATTGAAGGTGCCAAATTGTCATTTCTGGGGTCAGTGAAATACACAAGTTTGTGCCCTCTCGGATAAGTCTGTCTCCTTTATCATCCTCCCACTTGTTTTGGTATGCACCCAATGCTATATTTACCTTTCAGAGGTATCGGCAGACTTTGTTAGTCTCTTTTGTCTCTTCTGTCATTGCTCATCACTGGTCTGATTGGTTTAAGGACCTCCATTCACTTTTTTATCTCCTTTTTGGGTTTTGTTTTTACAAAGACCTAATCAAATATGTGAATGTGTGAGTGTTGTGTACAGTACAATATCTACCTATAGGGTTGGCGAGGTCTGTCAGGGCTGCTCAAGAATAATATTCTGTCAATGTTGTTTACATCCTGTGGGATAAAGCCATTAGTTTCCTGCTGACTACATAAATCAAGTCTTTCTGATAACCAGCGTGGGATTTTGTAAAATCTTTCCCATTACCCAATAAGGGTAAAGTCTGTCTTTTAGCTCATATCTTTTTCTTCTGTGTCATTCTTTTTAATGATCCAGCTTGAAAAAATATATAAGCCTTACATTTTACAACATATCGTGTAGCATTAAAAATAGTAATTTTTGCTGTAAACAAGTGGGTGGGCCAGTTTATCACCTCCAGACGTCCATTATTGTTGATCGCGCTGTCACCTCACAGACTGTTTGTCACACAATCAGTGTGGGCTTCCTGGGGTTAGAGTTTATCTGCTGAGATAACATTATATCATTTACTAAAGTGTCTATGATGCCATTCTAATATTATGCTGTTGTCCACTGACGAGCGTGCTCTGTAGTGTTTTATATTTTAGAGATATAATGTTTTTATTCAACAAAGAAGTCTGACATTTTTAAGTAGTGTTTCTTACTTGGGTTAAAGTTGCTTTTAAATGTATTGGAATTCATTAATACAATGTTCATATCTTTCATCTTACTTCATATCCAAGCCCCTCTCCTCGCCCCTCCTCCTCTCATAAGATAGGATTTCTATTGGTACAGATCAAAAGCTGAATCAAACTGCGGGTTCAATGGTAAGGTCTCACTAGGCTCTTTTGTTGTGTCTCGGCACCTGGCAGCGCGGCAGGTCTGAGCAACCTGTGGCCTTTGTCAGCCTTTGAGGCTGTTAGCAGGTTGGCTAGTGAGCAGCCTGTATGGGGGCTCCAGGGCTCTCCTGTTACACTCCCCTGGTGGCTTCATGCTCCACTGGAGGCCTGGTAGCCATCGCCTTTTGTGTCCCTGACCCACTAAATGTGTCAGTGACCACCTCTCGCTCACTCTCTCTCTCTGTCTCTGTAGGTCTTTCACTCTTTCTTTCTCTGTGATGCACCCCTTGTCTTTTTCTATCTCTCTGACCTTTATTATTTTCTTCTTACACTTTGTGGTGTTACACATAAAGGTGCTGTACTTTTAGAGTTACCAGCTAATGAAACATTTGAAACAATTGTATATTTTATGTTATATATAATTTGGAAATGCTAAAAAACAAAAAAACATAAAACATCAACAGCTTTTTAGTGGCTTGCAAACGTTCACTTACATTGCAATATTTGTTCCCACCTCAAACTCATCCCTACCTTAAAATTAAATCAAACCTCTGTGTTTGCGTGTTTCAGAGACCAAACCCCCAACATTGACCCTTCTTACTGGCTCTGTGCAACTTCTGAACAGCTGGTTTACTGACAGCACAGACAAAAGCGTCCCACCTGGAGGTTGAGGCCATTAATTACCACCTCAGTCCTCCATCACACAGGTGGCCGCTTGCAAAGACCTGGCATCAGAATTGGTGGGACTTCCCAATCTGCTCCTGTCCCGGACTGAGGCTAGACATACACAACCATACACACTGCATTCCTCGGTGGCTCAGAGCGGATGGGAAGCTCAGCTCTGGGGGCTGAGCTCAGTCTTTCTGCTGAGACATGCAGATATGTCTCCCACTAGCCAGGTGACACTTTTTGAATAGCTCCAAATGCTACCTGACAATGGAAAGCTATATATGTTGTACCTTAGTAAAACATTATCTACAGGGTGATGATGTAATGTATATTTGCCACTACTCCGATTGTAAACATTGTGTTATGCAGCTATGGTTCAGATAAGAGCAGTTTTTGTGTGGCATTGGATTACATGGACAGCCACCCCTGTGCAACAGGTTGAATAGCATTTTATTTATCATTGAGCTCAAGTCTCTGCTATGTTGAGTATTTGTTCTTCAAAACACTATCCTGTCACTACCACTGTTTTTTTCTGTCTTGGGAACCTGAAGAGAAACATGCTGGCGTGCCCTAACTATGTAGTGAGGGCTTTCCTCCCATTGTTAGCCTTCCTCCAATAAAACACCATGTTATTCTTCTCCTCCCGGGTGCAACAGTGACTAATGCCCAGTGACATTTTTGTCTCGCTAAAAGCAGGCTGACTGCTAATGGAGGTGGGTGTTTTGTTTCAGGGCACCAACACTGTACAGCACATACCACTTAGAGAGGCGGAGTGCACAATGAGCGCCTTGTAGTAGAGTCGTGGCATGTGTACCAATGCACTGAACTGTACTCACTCTCCTCTAATTGATGGTGCTGAGCTGCTTAGATCAACAGGACAGATCCTACAAAGGGTGAAACATGGGCTGTCTGACAGGCTAAATTCTCAGGAGCACAAGCGATCTCTTGATTTCTAGGCATCCTTTTTTACACACTTTTATTGTCATGTAAATGCAGCATAGACATTCAACGGAAAGTTAGTAATGAGTGGCTGCGTCCTCAACCCCCACGTTCTTTAATATGGTACACAGTTGTCATAGTGTGGGACTTTCCCTGGCATTTCTATCTATCTATGTGATTATCATTGGAGGCATATGTCTCTATTCCACTGTTGTGTTCCATTCGGGAAGGACAGATAGCTGAGGGATGTATGTCCTTGGCTCTGACTGCTGAGAGGAAGGTCAAAGCCTGAACCGAAGACCAGGTCAACCTCATCCAGGTCTGCTGTAATCCCAGATGACTCGTCTCATTCCCGGACAAGTTGTAACTAACAGTGTCGGAAAATGTCATCTGTTATAGTGGGGACAGGTGGTGGTGGGCCAGGTCATATAGGGGTCAGATAATAGTCAGCGTTAACATGGTTGTTATTAGCGGGGAACATTACACCATCTCGGCTGCAACTGGAGTCCAGTTTGGACTTTCCATTTCTGCTGTTTGTGTCCGCTGACAGTGACGTCACTCCCACAAGGTGTTTCCCCTCTCTCTGATGGAATCATGGCTGACATTTCCTGTCATGTTCAAACTTCCTGACTGTCTGGATAAGTTGGATCATGCTCAGTACTCGTGCAAATGAAACAGTATTTTTATCTAGTTTAATTTATATACAGTAAGCAGATGCCTTGTTATTTGGTCATAGTTGTGCTATATTTATTTGATATTTCCCCCATTTTGCTCCATTCTAGAGTCCCAGAAGATGAATCCTACTGACTTCTGTGATCCTCTGATCCTCTGACTTTTCCATCAACCTTAGCTGTATTTTGTTTTCAGCTAATTAGCAAGTGCTGGCATGTTAACATGCCAAATTATACCTGCTAAACATCACCACTGTCATTGTGAGTGTGTTAGCATGCCGAACATTAGCATTTAAGTCAAAGCACAGCTGTGACTAAGTATTGCCTCACAGAGCCATTAGCATGGTTGTGGTCTCTTAAATGTACCTTGTTTGAATGAACCTCTTTGAATTTTTCTTGTGAAATGCTGGATACGTTCACTACTTCATGCATTCGAAAATGAAACAGTGTGAAAGGAAAAAAAAAATTCTTTGGTCAATTTGATCACAGCCCGCGCGGCCATAACCTGAACAACTTGTCTAGCACTAGAACGGCAACAACGTTCATTTGGGAGTTTCGCACGATTCTATATTTTTTTGCAGTTGGACGTGCATCTTTATTGCTTAGCAACTATCATTGACTCTGTTGAAGAAAATACTTGGAGATATATATATATATATGGAATAAATATAATAATATAATAATTCCTAACAGAATAAATAAAGATTACTTTCTCAATTGGGTATTTATCATGAGAGATTATAAAGTTTAGAATTGAAACGGTCAAAATTACCACTTATGGCAGTTCTAGTAGTTATGGAATTCTGGCACTTCTAGTGCTTGACTCCCATGTCCATGTAGCATGTCCTAATGTTCGCTATATCTTGGGAATTATGTCCTTTGATCATGTTACCGTGACATATTATGACACAAGCTTCAGCGGTTGAAAGATATCCAACCTAATCCAGCTCTCTTTTTCCCTCAGGACGCTGAGTCTTTGGACAACTGTATCCAGAGCACCTTGTCGGCCCTGTACCGCCCCTTCAGTGCCACCGCTGCCACTGTCCTGTGGCAGCTCTTCAGTGTGGTGGAAAGGCAGTACAGAGGAGACGGCCTTCGCTGCCTCATCGATTTCTTGCTTCCTGCCAAGAGGATCCTGCAGATCATCCAACAAGAAACCTTTGTGAGTTGTTGATAGATTTGTCACCTGAGGTTAAATTGAGGGATCCATTTCTGCCTTCTGTGATTTATTTCAGAATTTATTTTGAGTTACAAACAAAGTTAGAGATTTACTTGGTACTAGCCTTAGTGATTTCCTGCAGGCCTGTTAGAGATGTTTCACATCTCATTTCTTTAGTCTAATGGAAATAAAAGGTTGAGAAAGGGGCAGTGAGGACACAACAAAAAGAAATAAACTGAAAAGCCACAGTAAAACATGTTTCCCTGTGTCAGGCCATGTTAACTCATGTACTTCCCTAATCACTTCAAGCATGGAATAATAAACATCTTCAAAAATAAGCCACTGAAGTGATGAGACAAAATGTATGTGACAAAATAATGTGAGAACAGTTCTACTGAGTGTGAATATCTTTGCTGAGTGGGATGGGGGAGCATCAGAGAGAGACGGAGTTGATTACTGTTCCGAAAACAAGCTGAAAAACCACCATCCTTCTCTGAATAGAGAAACAGAGGGAAACTGTGGTCTGTTTGAGAGGCTGCCATGGACTCTTGGGCCCAAAGTGAAATTCAATATTCTCTCTCACTTTGTTTGCTGTGGGTTAGGGCTCTACGACCAAAGCACTGAAACTTTATTCCTCTGTATTCATCTCCACAGTGATTACACTGTGACCATAGCCATAGAGCAATAGTTTCACTTAAGCTTAGCCCCTGAGAATAGCTTGCCAAGCATGAGAATCTTTGTATTGCAGGCAATATGAGCATCTTCAGATGAGGATCACATCCTCAGTCTTTACTTTGACATTCATAAGAGATGAAAAAAGCCAACCCTCGAGCAGTGTCTTTGCTTTTACGGTCTGTTTTTTGTTCGGTCACAGTGAAGATTTGTGTTGTGGTTGCTGTGAAACCAGGCCTGATCAGACAGGTTTTCCTCTTTAGTCAAATGATCACTGACAATGATTCATCCAGCGCGTTCCATGAAAACATCTTGCCTCTCCATTAAAGTTAAACATGTGTTTGAACACAGCTTTGCAGATGTCTGTTGACATGATGCAAGTTGCACCACAGCTGAGCCATGACGCACAGATGATAATAATCTTTTATGGGAGTGGATACTGACTGACTCTGTTTTCTCTCAGGTGAGCTTCAGGGGACTGCTGTTCTATCATGAGGGGTGGCCTCTCTGCATCCATGAGAAAGTCATCCTGCAGCTTGCCCCTCTGCACAAAGTGCGACTAAAGCAAGGAGACTTCTACCTACAGATAGTTCCCTTAGGTCGCAAGACTGCCAAGCTGGTAATAAAATGTTTGTCGGCCAGTGGGCAGGCAATTTCAGAAATCCCCATTGCAGAGAGCATGTATGGCAGTGTCTTCACAGCTGAGTTCTTGCAGAATGTAACACGTGACCGAAACCTGCACCAACTACAGAACTGTCTGCTTACCACTGGTACGGCTGTGTACAGGACGCCGTGGAAGAACGTGGTCAACCCACTGTTTGTCAGCAGCACTTCGGACACCATCATGCAAGCACACTGCAGCAGAAGTGGCTTCCGCGGCCATCTCAGCACCTGCAGCACCAGCGGATCCACAGGGACTCTGGACAGCCACCTCAGCTCTAGAGAGTCCCTGCACTCTCAGGGAGCTGACTCCATCTTCTCTGAACCAACCTCCCCAAACGATAACCACTTGGATCCCAGCAGTGAGAACCACAGTGTCGGTGCTCTAGACACTGCTTCACCCATCTCTAAAATCGAAAGACCCTCTGAAGATCTTAGGAGCGAAGATAGTGGTGGGAGAGAGAGAGGGCAAGGGTCCAAGATGCTCTCTTTTAGTACGGACCTCAGTAACCCAGGTCCTCGACGACGCCTCCCAAGGGATTCTGTAGCTTTTGAGAGCAGGAGACTTTTCAGGAAATCTTACATGGAGGCCCTGCAGAACCCCATGAGCATTGGGTCCAGCTCTGAATCCATCCTAGAAGAAAGCCCAGAGCACAGTGGTGTCCTAAGAGAAAGAACAGCGACACCAGGCAGCAGCCCAGACACCCGGCCCTCCTCCAGAGAACACTTATCTCGGAGGTTGAGTAGCAGGGGCTGGCTCAGTGGTGATGACTGCAGGCCCAGCACACCTTTACTTTACTTACAGAGGGGGTTGAGGAGTGCAGAGAGACGGGCAGAAAGACGTTCAAAATCACTGGAGAGGACTAACAAGGCAGGTCAGGTTAAAGGCCATCGGGAACGATCTTCTTCCGGAGGCTCAGCTAGCATCTCCCCCAAAAAGCTGATGAATGGTTATGCTCTTCGATTTGGGAAGCTGGATATTGAGGCAGCTTTTCCTGGTTCTGAGAGACGAACCAGCAAAGATGAGTCAGGTATGTGATGCTGCACTGATGTTCAACCCTTCGCTGTCACAAATCACACTTAAGTCACTGTTAATCATATTACAGGCAAATACTTTGTCTGTGCGCTTTACACGAGTTCTTTACTTAGGTACTGTAGTTAAGTACAGTTTTGAGATACTTTTACTTTACATACATACATACTGGATACTACAGATAAAAAATATTCTTTTTACTCCACAACAATTGTACACAGCTATAGTTATTGGTTATAAAGATTGAAAACATATGACAAACTTATAGAATATGAAGTATCGTTATAGATTGAACACCCAACAGTGTCCTAACACTTAACTGTATCAAGCAGATAAAATCATCTCCATCTCAACCAGGTAAAACATTACAATCCTGACTACACATCAATGCATCCTTCATAATAATCCAATTATCCAATATGAATAATACCTTAAAGTGACACTGATGTACATGGCGAGATGTTCCTTCATAACAATAAACATAGGAACTGTTTATTTTAGTTATGCTCATATGCACTATGCTGCTAGAGCACCAAATTGTGCATTAATATTTGGCTGAAAATAGTACCCAATAAATGCAATATTTCCTTCTATTTGAGCAATGTTTTTTTTTATCTACATAAAAAAGTTGTTTTGTTTTATAGAGATCCATTTTGTTGTAGTATTCTGCTCTTTAGAATTTACTAGTTTGGTTTTCTCCAACAGTGGTTAGATCTTCATGACAGTCCATGGCTCATCATTTCTCACTTTCACTCTTAATAGCTAGATAATGGTGTTTTTACACCAGGGTGTGTAATCATCGGGGGACAGGTATGGCCCTACACTGGAAACAAAACTTCAATCACAGCCCTGTGTTTTCTTTCCCACTGTCAGTCAGATTTTTGTGTTGACTCATACAGGGTAGCTCAGGAAAGCAGCGATGTGAGAGTACCACCTAGGGAATCGTGCTGTTTATAGAAAACACAGATTCTTCCGTGAATTGAAATGTGAGGTGAAAACTGGCTTTATTTAGTTTTAACCCTGGACAATGTCAGACCATAGTTTTGACTGTAAGTACTGATTTTTTAAATAAAGTATGTTAATGTGATGAATACACACCACTCAGCTAAAGTACAGTAGTTAAATCACATCACTATTGCGTTCCTGAGATTACCTCAGAGGGGATTGTATTTCAGCTGCTGCAAAGCAGGTTTCCCACAACGACATTTCAAAGGCAACAAAGGATCCTGTAAACCCTGTAAACCAACCACAGGGACCCCAGCATCCCACAATGAGATGACCCTACAGTGTTATTGGGGCTGGGGGCTGCACTGATCCCAGATGGGTTGCCTCATTTACAAAAGTTTCCTTTGTGAATCAATCAGCCACTGGGGATCAACGAAAAAAGCCTTTCAAACTATGTCTGTGTCTTTGGAGAGTCCATTCAGTCCAGAAACACAAGACCCAACTTGCACTGACTCACACCACTCTGAAAAAAATACACCAAAGAGATTGAATTACTTATAATAATTACTTATTATATGAGCCGTGAGCTCCATTATTTATATATCATCAGTAACTCAAAGCACCAGTGCAGATTTTGCGTCTTTGACAGCTTAAACATGTGTCCCGCAGACTACACAAAAAGCAGACTTTCACACAGGACAACTCAGGAGGCTTTACTCTACGTTTGTCACTTCCTCTGAAAACAAAGCAATTTACGAAACATACAGCCTGGTCACACAGTCGCACAGGAAATGCACTGCCTGTTTGAAGACAATAGAGGCTGAGCTGGGAGGGTTTACTGCCACAGAACAGAGCAGGACAATACAAGAGGCCTCAAACTCAAACACACCACAGGTATCTATCAGATCCATAATCCCATATCTATCGGCAGAATCGGGTGAGCAATGGCCCATCAAAGTTTTATGTTTATTTTCAAGCCTTGTAATGCTTGGATGTTTTGAAAGGACCTAGTTTATGAATGTGGCTATTGGATGGACTGTTAAGAACGGACATCCATGGTCCCTGAAGGATAAATCCTAAGAACTTTGGTGATCCCACCACTATCAGGTCAAAATGTCTCTGTCCAACACTTTGCTTAATGGCAAAACCTAGCATGCTAATATGCTAAACTTGGACAGTGAACCCAGTAAACACAATGACTTTCATGTTACTACAAATCAATTTGTCTTTATACTAGGGCTGTAACTAACAATTATTTTTTATAGTGGAATAATCTGGCAGTTACTTTAATTGATTTATTGTTTTGTCTAAAACACACTCAGAAAATAGTGAAAACTGTAAATTACAGTCCAGAGTCCATATTTAGAAAGTCCAACATATAGATAGATAGATGGATAAACAGATAGGAACAATGAAAAGAATAAGCAAAACAAGAAAATACAATTAACAAATAAAGTATCAGTATAAATCAGTATGTTGTCAATTGCCACTCAGAGAATAAGTGTACTCTCCCAGCTCAGAGGGGAGTCACTATATACACATATTGCAGTGGGCATGAATAACTATTTGTAGCGGCCCTTATTATGGAGGAGTTGCAGGAACCTTCCACTGAATGTGCTTTGCTGTGCAGGGGATGTGAAACATTCTCCATTATGTTGTGCAGTTTGTGTAACATCCTCCTCTCCACCACCACCTCCAGAACAGCCCCCAGCACAGAACCAGCCTTCCTAATCAGCTTGTTTAGCCTTTTAGTGTCACTGGCCCTGATGCTGCTGCCCCAACAGATGGCAGCAAAGAAAACTGCACTTGCAACAACAGACTGGTCAAAGATATGCAACATCTTGCACACGTTAAAGGACCTGAGCATCC
>JAVQJL010004526.1:0-17428 GCA_036024295.1 Nannoperca obscura
GTGTGTGTGTGTGTGTGTGTGTGTGTGTGTGTGTGTGTGTGTGTGTGTGTGTGTGTGTGTGTGTGTGTGTGTTGCAGGTTTGATGACTTTGATGATGCCATTGATGAGGCTATAGAGGAGGACATCGGGGACCTCTGTGCTGGTGAGTGCAGTGATGAAGGTTTTAGAAAAGCTATTTAATATCTTTTACTTTATTTCAGATATTCAGAGGCGGGATATACTGACACTCATCCCGCCTCTGAATATCTAATATATAGATATCTACAAGAGTTTATAGTTATAATATTTGAAAATGAGCAAAAACATGAAGAAATTCCAGGGCATCTTCATGTCATCACATTACGTTTCCTGTCAGAGCCGTAAGTAAAGAGAAACAACTGAACACAAAACATAATGTGATGCAGGAGCGGGACAAGGCAGAGACATCGCCGCTGTCCTGTCCGACGACGGGAAGGAGAGCCAGCGGCCAATCAGAAGCCAGGCTCACTCTGCCAGGAACAGGAAGAAGCGGAGGCTGAACGACCTGGAGAGTGACAGCACGGCGGCCGAGAGCGAAGACGAGTTCATGCTCAGCAACAGGTGACCCACACAAACAGAGAGAGAGACACACACACACACACATACACACAGAGACACACACACATACACACAGAGGCACACACACACAGAGAGATACACACACAGACACACACACACAGAGACACACACACATACACACAGAGACACTTCCACACATACACACACACACACACACACACACAAACAGATGTTTTTTGCCGTCACAGCTCGGAGGACGAAGACGTCGGTGCGTCTGGCGCAGATGATGATGAGGATGAGGATGAAGACGCGGGCAGCCTGGACAGCGGGACTCGCCCCAGACGGGCGGCGAGAGGGCCGCCTAAACATCGGCCCAGCAGGACCCAGCGCAGAGGCAGGAAGCGGCTGAGACGGCGGCGGGGACGGGGACGCTCCTCCGAGGACGAGGAGGAGGACAGTGAAGAAGGAATGAGTGAGTGCCAGTTCAGTACATGATTGTGTGTGTGTTCTGTCCAACACGCTCCTGTGTCTCACCGTCTGTCCCCGCGGCGTCCTCTCCAGACTCGGATCAGTACAGCGACATGACGGACAGCGACGCCGACAAGAAGAGGCGGGGCCTGAGGCGGGGCCAGCGGCAGCAGGTCAACTACCGCGAGACGTCCGAGGACTCGGACGTGTCGCGGACCTCCACCAGCCGGCTGAAGGTCAAACCCCGAGGACGGCCGCGCAAAGAGCGTCTGTCCAGCGACTACAGTGACGGTCAGCCTCACATTCAATTTATCCTTATTTACACTACAAGTCATTTTATTTTGAAATGCACTTCCTGTTTTGTTTTGAATGTATGAACTTTATTTAAACACTGTTTAAGGAGCAGACGTCTGTCACTGATTCCTTCTTTTCTTTCTCTT
Source organism: Nannoperca obscura (assembly GCA_036024295.1). Lineage (NCBI taxonomy): Eukaryota > Metazoa > Chordata > Actinopteri > Centrarchiformes > Percichthyidae > Nannoperca > Nannoperca obscura. Next base: position 1,446 of record JAVQJL010004526.1, read on the forward strand.
TTAGTGTCGCCTTCCTCCAGAGACTCAGACGAAGAGGACGACTACGAAGACGAAGAGGACGACGACCAGAGACGGCGAATGAACAGGCGGAGGAGAGCGGAGGAGGACCTGCGGAGGAACAGGACGAGAGGAAAGCGCAGGAGGTACAAGGAGGACGAGGAGGACGAGGATGCGAGAGGACGGCGGCTGAAAAGGAAACTGTTGGAGAAGGAGAAGGACAGAGACAAGCGGAGGAGGTTAAAGAGGACGGACGGAGAAGAGGAGGACCTGGAGAAGATGGGCCGCGGGAAGAGGAGGGAGATTCTCTCCCAGCAGCGCCGCAAGAGGCTCGCTCAGATGCTGAAGAAACGGCGGCCTTCGACGGACGACGAGGACGAGGACGAGGACGAGTCCGAGGAATCCGATTCGTCGTCGGAGGAGGATCGTCCGGTCCGCAAGAGACTCAACCGCATCGACTCTGACGACGACGACGAAGAGGAGGAGGAGGAGGAGGAGGAGGGAAGGCAGAAGACGACGACCAGCAGAAAGTCTTCAGCGACAGAGAGGAGCGACGCTCAGGACAAGGGGACGGGCCGGAGCCTGTCTCCGTCAAACGGACATCGGACCTCCAGAGGCCCGGCGAGGCCCGGGGCCACGAGCCCCGCCGTGCCCAGGGACACTGCAGCGTCAGGCGGGCAGGGCAGGGACAACGGCCCCTCGCACGCGGAGGACGAGGAGGACTCATTAAACTCTGTCCACAACAGTCCGCAGTCGTAACGCTCGCTCCGGCTTTTTAAACTGTCACAGTCCCTCCTTCCGTCTCGCTCTCTCTCCCTTCTTCGTCCTCCTGCCTTGCTCGTCCTCCTCGCTGTTGTATCGTGGTAGAGTTCTGTCCCGCCGTTGCGCCGTACGTCACGAGGAGCTCCGTGACACCGGCTGTTCCCGTGGACGCGGCGGGACGTTTGTCGTCATCCTCAAAGCACTTAATGACCCGCCACCGAGGACGGCGTCCGCGTGGAGCCTTTGGGTCACGCGAGCCCAGGTTTGATCCCCACCACACTTCCCACACTTTGATCCGTGCAGGTGTTTCCTGTCTCTCTGTGGAGTGTTAATGGCTCCTGCACCACAGAAGAAGACGCCTCAGACCGACTCCTCCGGTTGATTTTATTGGACGTCTCGTTAAAGTTCATCTGAAGGACGTGGTCTGACTGGTGGTCTCCCCCCCCCCCCCCCCCAACAGTTCACAGAGAGCGGTGGTGCGTTCAGGTGCTCCTCAGTGTGCCCTCAAACAGCTGACAAGTGGTTCATAGCAGTAAAAAGTGCCAAAACTCTGCTTCTTTGTCAAATCTGAGGATTTTTAGCTTCTCAAGTTTTGTTCAGACAAAAAATAAAAGTCAAACGGGCATTTTTCACTTTTAACTGAAAACAAATCAGTTATTGGAGAAAATAATCAGCAGATTAACAGAAAATGAAAATCTTATTCTACACACTACACTACACACAATCATTGTTACAGCTTTATTCACATGAGGACCAGCTGAGCGCAGTCATCCCTCACACACATTACAATCTGACCAGCGTGCAATGCATGCTGGGAGACTGAGTTCAGCACGTGGTTCTTGTTTCAGGCAGGACTTTTGGGAACATTTGATGTATTTCTGGGTAAAGAAGTCTGATCCCGCTGATGGAGGCGCACACTGGACCGCCGTGGATCCGCGTAACGTTCAGGAACACTCTGGAACGCCCGGTCCTTCCCGACAGCCCGAGTGTTGGGCTTCACGCTGCCCGCTGGCTCGTTGAGGCCCCTGTGTCGCTGGGGGCCACGTCTGCTGTACATACTCTGCCTGTAAGATAGTAGATGTTCTGTTCTCTTAGTCTTCTTGTAAAATATAGTGTTATATTTTCTATATGAAGGAGGAGGAGAGATGCTGCTGTGAGTGATGTGTGGATCGATCAGTGGGTTTGCTTGTTTTGTTCACCAGTGACTTTAAAGGGTTTTAAGGAACACGACCGGCAGTCGAACAGCTTCAGGGCCAGTTTGGGGGTCGATGTGTGGACGTCGGATCACTGTTGAGGCTTTAAGGAGTTTGTTGCTGTAATGATCCCCCTCTTCTTTGTTGAAATGCAGATCTTTTCCCTCTCTGTCCTCTACAGAAGCGGAAGTGAATGACTGTGTTTGTCGAACTTGTATTTATGGAGCAGCTTGTGATCACGCTCACACGCAACATCACGTTCAAACTCACGATATCTGTTTCTGCAAAAGAGCGACTCGTGTGAAATCTTTAATATCGCCACTAGTGAGTAACACGTGCAGTTAACACCAATCTAATCTAATTATGAAGTAGGAATATACAGATGGGGGGTGGAGACAAACAACAAACAACAAACGTGTTCAGTTCAGTTAAAAAGCCTGAAAGTGACTCAACATGAGAACAACGTGGTGTCGGCTGCAGAACACGTGTGATGAGGAGCTGAACTGATGAAGAGTTCGATGGATGCGTCTCTGTTTGAATGAACCCTGGTTCCAAACACAGTTTACTCTCTAATCTGATCCACTTTTAAAAAATCTTTTTTTGTCTTAAAGTCCGAAACAAACAAAAAAGTAAAAACGTCCGTCAGACGTGAAAGTGTTGGTTTCTTTTCTGCTTTCATTCCATTAAAAAGTGACATTTCTTCGTTGCTGCTGCTGTTCAGTCTGTAAAAGGAGCAGTTCCTGTAGTGACTTTACCAGTAGTCTTATTGATCATGGTCTGAAACTTCATGATGTGGAACCACATTCCCTCAGATCACACCAACGCTTTACATTTATCACACGTGTAATTCATATGGAACAAAAAACACCACTTTACTTTGGTTGTGGGTCGGAAACGCAGGATCTGTGCAGAAGCATCAAATAAGATTTATTATTATTATTATTGATCATTGATCATTACTGGTGCAGCGACCGCCGGCTAAATGTTCTACATGTTCTTTCAGGTACTGAAAAAAACACCGGTTTAGAAACGAACAAGACGGCGTCCCCTTAATGCAGCATCTTGATCACCACGGCAACGTTTCATTTCATTATGAGCTCGACTCTCAGAACTTTATTAACTGTATAATCAAGCAGACCTTCACAAGGTTGTTTCTTGTGTTCAGGTGGGTTTTCTCTCCACCAGCATTTGGACATCAGGGACAGTAAAGCCCTCTACGGAGTCTTTAAGGCAGGGTGAAGCACCCCCACCTGTTGTAGCAGTGAGGGGAGAGTAATGTGTGTTTGTGGCCCAAAATCATTCCACTGAAGATGTGTTTGAATCTGTTGGTTTTAACATGTTCAGTCCAACTAATCTGCATTCAAACAGGCTCCTTCCATTTCTCTGTTGTACTGTTACTGTAGTATCGCTGTAACATAAATGTTTTCTAAGTTATTAAAACCAACATCCCAGGCATCTCCTCAAAAAACAAACGTGTCTGTGATTTATTTATTTTATTCCTGAAAGGATTTGTTTGTAGAAACTGGATTCCAGTTCTGAAGAAGACGTGGATTATTCTGCAGGAGAGGAGCGAGAAAACGATCTACAAGATTCACACATTCATGAAGTCCGAGATAAAAGATTCTGCAAGTAACCAGCAACCAAATATAACCAAATATAACATTTCACCTGATCTGAAAGCACGAAAACAGCCAAAAATGGGGTTATAAATGTAAATGTGAACCATGTCTCCAGGGGACACGCTTTAAACTTTTAAACTTTCCCCAATATTTAAATGTTTGTCTGATTATTTTTGCATTTTAAAGTTTTAAAAAGATAATCTTAAAGAACAGGCTTTGATTGGTCCTGGTGCTTCGAGAAGTGGTTTTTACTTTTATATGTATTTAAAAAGTTTTATTTTGAGTTTGTGTCTTATGTAGTTTGGTACTTGACTGTTGTTAGCCTTGCTAACAGGCTAATCTCAGACAAGGTGACCAACGAGCTTCTCCACTAGCCAATATTATTTTATTATAATTTACTGTAAGAAAAACACGTTAGTCCTGTCGTTAATTTTATGTACAAATGCTCCGCAATTAAAGAACAAAATTGCCGTAAACCAGCTAAACGCCTTTTACAGGTATCAATTATAGTCATATAGAGAGCATGAGTGTTCTGCCCTCTAGTGGCCACTATGAGTAAGTGCTGCGGTCAAGTTAGACGCAGGTACATATAGACAGTACTTCCGGTCACACATTCAACAAAATAAAATGTTTATAAATCATTGGGTGTAGTTACACAGTGTGACCACCGGAGGGCGGTATACATTCTCAATGTTGAGAGGATGGTCAACAAAGTCAAATTAGATCCTGAATGTTTTTTTTTTAATGCTGTTAAAGTTGTGTTTTGTCTTTACGTTTTTTTATGTATTTTTATTTAGTTTATCAAATATTTAAAGGGAAAATTCAACAAGAGTTTTGTTTGAAAAAAACCTACACTTTTAAAATTGATTAATTACGTTCCATTAAAACAATTATTTTGGGGGATCTTTACATTTAAAAAATTATGTGACATCGAGGGAAGTCTTATTTATTTTTGTTTCGATATCCGAGGGAAATCCATCCTTTTGTCCCCCCAATTCGATATAATTAGATCCAGCAGGGGGCGGTATTGCACCATAACGTTGTTTGCCAACCGCCATAAAACCCGAAAAAGAAGAAGAAGGCGGCAAACTGTTGCTACGCACTGTATCTACGGGAATACGGTCGTTACGTACGAACAGACGTAAAGGCGGTGACGTCATTTTTCTTTTTGGCGTAGTTTTGAAGCCTCAAAAACGTCTTACCGCGAGATTTCATCTTAGCAAACATCCCGCGGAGTAACGTTAGCTTTCAGCGCTAACATCACTAGCTCCAGCAGCAGTTTGCTAACTCTGAACGGCTCGGCCCGGTTTCGTTAATCCCAGAGACGAAGCGTACTAGTTTATATCAGTTTATCCGCTTCCAGCTGTCGAGCATTTATTTCTTGAGAAGCTATCCCGGGTTAAATTAGCACGCTTTTTTGTGGCACTAAATAGGTCACAGCTTGTTGTTGACACCAGATTGTGGTTCTCTTTTCCCGCCGCCTCATCCAGCGGGTCCGATGGTTTTACTGAAAAACCTCCGTCCTCCCACCGAGGGAGTGCGGCATGAGCAAGCCGAGACCACGGCGGTGATGGACGGCCAGAAGCTCGGCTGCGGCACGCTGTACGTCGCGGAAACGTAAGTGGCGCTTGATTTTTGTCTTTAAACCACCGGATTCCGGTTTCTCTCGGTGTTTTACCGTGTGTGTTGTCGGTGTTTAATGCACACATTATGTCATAAAGATCAATATGAAAGATTATAAAGTGTAACAAAACAATGCTCAGCTCCTCGTGCTAATAACTTCCGGTTTAGTCCCTTTCAAAATAATAGCCATACATTGATTAGGTGTTCGTGAGGTAGAGGTCATTAATAAGAAAATGAATCCACAACTATTTTGATAGTCGATACATTTTTGGGGTTGTTTATTAAACATATTTGCTGGTTTCCGCTTCTGAAATGTGAAGATTTAATGTTTTTCTTTGTCATTAGTTAATAAACTGAAGATTTCACTTTCAGCTCTGCAAAAGTATAGTGGGCATTATTCACTGTTTATCTGACCTTTCTACAGCTAAAAGAAGTATAATAATGCCCAGATCGATCAGTAATGATTATTAACACAGGACTGATAGTACTTTCAGGTTCTTATTTATTCACTTCCTGCTCGGGATGAAGGTCCAAGGTCTTCCCTGATGGTTTTGCATGCCATTAAAAGTTTAATGAGACATATGAAACCTTTTGTGGGGGTCTTGATGGACCACCACCCTTCCCGTGTTTCCTGTCAAACAGTGCAATAATTACTAGTCTTAAAGGAGTCTTGCATTATGTGAGCGCCCCTCCATCTGTCACTGGCTCTGCAGCACGACTGATCCAAAGCTTTTCCTCAGGCGCCTGCTGTGGTTCGATGGCTCTGGGATGGGTTTCTCTCTGGAGTACCCCACCATCGGCCTGCACGCCATCTCCAGAGACGTCAGTGCGTACCCGCAGGAACACCTGTACGTCATGGTCAACGGCAAACTCGGGGGTGAGAGTGACGCTGATCAGTTGTTACTGTAGAAGTTGTAAAAGTCACATTTGTCTCATTTGTTTGTTTTGGTGCCAGAAATCTGCAACTTGCCAGTAAAAGTTCCTTCACGCTGACTCTTGAAAGCTGCCGTGTGTTTGCACCTTTCAGGTGAGAATGAGGAGGAGATGGCAGAGAAAGCAGCTGATGAAGAGGACGACGGCAGCAACAGTGGTGGTGATGATGATGAAGATGAAGGGGTCATCACAGAGATTCGATTTGTGCCCGGCGACAAGGCGGCATGTGAGTGACCACCATCTTTAACAACCAGAAGGACGGATTAAAAACCCATTAAACATCTTTTCAATCCACAGATTCTAAAGTTCCAACAAAGACACATTTCAATGTTACTGTTTCTTGTAAATGTTCATAATCTTTTGGATTACTACGTCCTGAACACCCACTCTGAACTAACTTTACACACACACGTCCTGCTGCCACAGACATTCACTACAGCACCAAATGTGGACTCATCCGCCGCTGAAAATAGTCTGTTTCCTCCTGTTTGAGTGATAAACTGCAAGCAGCTGTTTCTAGAAACGACGGAGCCTTTTCAAATAAAAAAAGATGAAAATGAAAGAGAGCCACAGACAGGAAGTCAGGATTTGATGACCATTAAAGAAATGTAGGATATTGCCAGTCTGATGCTTTTTCAATTAATTTATGTACTCAAACTGGCATCGTTGTAAAAGTTAAATTAAGTTAGTTTAAATGTATAACTTATGAGGAAGTTACTTTGTTAATTAGAGTGTGTGTGTGTGTGTGTGACATGCAGTGGAGTCCATGTTCTCGGCCATGTGTGAGTGCCAGGCGCTGCACCCCGACCCAGAGGACGACGACTCCGACAACGACTTCGAAGGAGAAGAGTACGACGTGGAGGAGGCCGGTGAGGAAACACACACACACACACACACACACACACACACACACACACACACACACACACACACACACACACTTTAACCTCCTCAGTCTGCGAGCAGTTGGTAAATCTTTATGTCCAAATAAACACGTACAATAGAAGTCAACAGAAACACACTGTTGGTCCAAAATAACTAACAGCTGGTTGATTTTCTCTCCCTGGCGCTCTGGACTCTGGTTGCAGAAGCAGGTGAGACCTCCAGCGTTAAAGTGTGTCATCAACCACTGACTAAATGTTAATCCACTCCTCCTATAAATGCTGAATCACTTGTCCTCCACCACCCAGAGCACGGCCACGCAGACATCCCCACCTTCTACACCTGCGACGAGGGGCTGTCGGCGCTCACGCAGGAGGGCCAGGCCACGCTGGAGAGGCTGGAGGGGATGCTGGCCCAGTCGGTGACTCAGCAGTACCACATGGCCGGGGTCCGAACCGAGGAGGCCAACGCCGGCTTTGAAGGTTTGACTTGATTAAAAAGAGATTTAGTAAAAAATCGAGAGTTTGAAAAATCTGAAAATGTTGCTGCAAAGTTTCCATCTGTATATAAATTCTCTACTTTCTGGCAAAATGTGCTCAAAATCTGTTTGTTGTTGTTGACAGACGGGATGGAGGTGGACGGAGCAGCGATGGAGGCCGGACAGTTTGAGGATGCAGACGTGGAGCACTGGTAACCACAACAGTGAAACTTCACATGAAATAAAAGATGAGCACATCTTTAGTGGACACATTTACAGGATCATTGTTGTTTTCTGACTCTCTCTGTAGATGGAAGTCATCTCAGCGGCCAATCGGATCACCAGTGTTGCATCATGGGATTGGAGAAGAGGAGGACAGCACTTATTCCCACTCTTCCTGCTCTCTCTGTCCATCAAACCTCCTCCTCTGTGCTTTAAAGTGGTCTCGTAGTTCCTGCTGTGTTCAGGTGTCGTATGAACAAAGTGTGCTCTTCTGCACTTCTGTGATGCAACCGAGTGAGCTCCTGCAGAGAATTGAGACGCAGCCCCGGACTGTAAAAGCACAAAACACCGAGCTTGTGTTTGTGTTTCGTACCTGACCAGTTTAATATCTGAGAGTTCCTGTCTTTCTATAAAATTGTCAATAAATGCAGAGTTTTTGTATTTGGGTTTTAGGGTTTCTTGTACTTGAGCGGTGGTTTGAAAGCTCCACTGAACATGTTGAGTACAGCAGGAGGAGGAACCTGTCTGCAGAACATTTCTACCACACTGAAGCAGTTCTTAATTTCCAGAGAAGGTGGAGCTGCTTCTTCATGTGTTGAGCAGCTGAGACAAAAACATCATGTGTGATTTGTAAATGTTCCCGTTCAGACTGAAACTGAACATTATGGTTTGCAAGTAACAATTACCTTTTTTATTTTTTTGATTGATCGATCATTTACTTTACTTGTTTAGTCTATAAAGAATGAAACATTCCCCAGAAGCCACATCGACATCTTCAAATAATGTTTATAAAGAGATCGAAACTCAAAGATTTTCAGAAATATTCCATTTCTAATCATAAAAGCAGCAAATCTTCACATTTTTAAAACAAACTGTTTTGTTGCAGATACATTTTCTGCTGATCAATAGATTGAGACACCATTTAGACACTAAAACAAACCAATCAATCATTTAAAAGTGCAGTTTAATCTTCCTTTCCAGTTACAGAGAATTCAAAGGCACCAGTTAAAGCCGACGTGCTGCACGTTCCTACACTGCAGGTAGAAACATCAGTAATACAAAGAGCACTAACTTTAATTAAAGTGCTACACAAGTCAATATTATTATTATTATTAATATAGTACTTCAAACATCAAACTCTCACCTGTTCATTAGAAATGTTTGCATTGATTAATTAGAGTTGTGCTATTAAACAGAAACAATACTTAATATGAAATGTGTGTTATTGCAACTCCATATGCTGCATCTGATCATGCAAGTAGACATAAACATACGAGGGGGAGTCTCCCTTCTTCTTTCTTAGAATTGTTGATATTCCAGTAAGATGTTTGAACACTTCCAAGAAATAAAGATGTGAAAGAAACTGAATGACTGTTAGTGTCTGAACACTTGAACAGCGCCTCCACAGAGGCTCACGTCCTCTTCTTGGTCTCCGGGTGGAGGAGGTGGTGGTGCAGAGACGGAGGTCTCCTCACCAGCAGAGGGACGAGCTCATCAAACAGCAGCACGGAGCTCATCATACCTGCGACAGCCAGGTGAGAAGAACAAAGACCGGAAATACAAACTGTTTACATCTTGCAAATGTTCAAAACCCTCATTATTCTGTCCTTTAGATAAACTGCTCAATAAAATGTTAATAAAACGCATTAACTGAATACTCGAGTAAAGGACCTCAACACTTATATTTCCAGCTGCCATCAGAGAGTTTGTGATGAGTTTAACATTTAAGCAGCTTCTCTTCTCTTGTCTTAACATTTAAATCCAATACTTTCAAACAACTTAACACCTGTTTCACAGTCAAGACGTCCATTAGTGTGTTAATGTATCATTTGCATCTACATTCAAATTCCACACAAGATCGGAGGTCTGGAACTGAAGTAGTGATTTCCACACTTAGTTAAAGTTACATTTTATATCTAATGTTACTTGCTTCTTACTAAGACCTTTGTAAATTAAATGTAAGACTTTTTAACCTCTGAATGTTTTAGTTTTTTTGTGTATTTGAGGAAACTTGTCTTACCGAGCAGCGGGCCCAGCCAGTAGACCAGGCAGTACTCCAGGAAGGAGTTTCCACTGCAGGGGAACTGTGTGGAGAAGGCCAGCGCAGGGTTAAACACAGCACCTGTCACACTGCCACCTGCACGCGCGCACACACACACACATATTTAATGAATTATTCAACACTATTAATGAACATATTCTCTCAGAAGTGTCCAAAACAGGAAATGACTTCATCAGCTGCTAACATCTGGTCATCGGAGATCTCAGTGTTGTTGATCAATCAAAAAGGATAATGACTGTTAAAGAGTTGTGATCGATTGATCAGATTGTAGATAAGGGGAACAGGTGAGATCATCACAGGTTTATGTACAAACTGTGTAAATGATGCACATCAGACTCTGATCACATGTATTGATTGCTCATCAGTAGAGGGTTGAATCACCGCACAGCTGTTATTATTATGACATTATTGACACAAACAGGAAACACTGAGATCACAACAACAATGACCTCTGACCTCACACGTCATCAGTCTCACCAACACGTCTGAAGGTGTTCATCAAGACTTACCTGCATAAACCATTGTTGCGGTGACTGCAGCTACAGCGTGCACGCGGTATTTCTCCTCCACCGATTGCGCGTGCGTAATAACGGTCTGAACCGCAAAGGCGCACGCGAGCTCCACGAATGCGGCCTTGGGCAGCGGCGCGCGAATGGCGCTGATGCACCCGTAACCGAGCAGCTTATGCCGCGCGTGCAGTCCCGACAACCCGACACCCCAGATCACCGGCACCGCGACACGCGCAGCGGCGGCCGCAGCAAACTGGCACGCGATGCGCCGCAGAGCGCACCGGCACGACAGCCTTCCGTGGTACGCGCGCTCGAACGCACCGGAGGGGTTGCCGATGGCCCCGCTGAAGGTGAGCCCGTGGACCACGGACGCCAGGTAAGTGAAGGTGAGCGCGAGTCGAGGTTCGATCCCGCCCACCTCGGACAGCAGCTTTAGTTCGTGCGTGCAGCAGCACAGCTGGAAGGTGGACACGAGCTCCACCGCGTACACGGAAAGTCCGGTGTCCGCGAGGGCCCTGGTCAGCAACCTGCGGGTCGCACCGCTCAGAGCGACGATCCCCGCGAGCACCGACAGAGACACCGCCACGTCTGCAGACATGTTGGCGGCCGGTCTGCGCTCTCTGCCGGGGACAGTCCGAGCCTTCGGCCGCTCGCTGTGCACCGGGCCGCTGGTGTCTCCTCCCCGGCCCCTGCTCGCTCCCTCTACCGCTGAATCTCGCCTCTTGCGCAAGCTGCTGCTGCCCTGTCCCGCAGGCTGCTGCTGATCGGTCCCGCAGGCTGCTGCTGCTGCTGCTGCTGCTGCTGCTCCGTCCCGGAGGATGCGGGTCCAACCGGGAGCAAATGAAAGCAGCTCACATGGTGCGGAAGTGGCTGAACTCCGCAGTTTTCCTCCTTCTCCCTCTGCTGCGCATTTTGCGGCGCCTGCTTTCTCCTATTGATCTTCTCTCTCTCTCCCTCTCTCTCTCTCCCCCTCCCTCCATGACATTTCTAATTGCTGGTCAGTTGTTAATAGATAAATAGACTGTAGGCTGATGGATACCCCCCCACACACACACATAATACAACATCCTCTATCCTCAGACAACATCCAACCCTTCACCTGGAGCCTGGGACCTGAGACCTGGGACCTGAGACCTGGGACCTGGAGTTGATGTGTGGTTTCTCCTCGTGTCTGCCTGGACGGTCTGCTTTTGGCTTTGGGTATACATCATTTCACCTGTGAACATGTCCTTTAATGTCAGGAGGTGACCTGTCTGAACACACCTGTCTTACCTGAAGGAGTCACTCGGTGCACCTGCTGGTGATGTGTTCAAAACCATGGTTTAAAAGACACAAGCTTGGAGCTGCAGGACTTTTCTCTTGTGCTTAAAACGTGAATTCAAGGAGCGGATACAGATACCTTTATTTAGAGAAGGAACATTACATTACATATTAATTAAGAGAAGTAGCCCGTGCAGTTCTTGAGTCTCTCCACTAGATGTCGCTGTCACTTTATTCTGACTTCATAGTAGTGAAAATAGATATGTTTTGAACAGTGAGCATCGAGGAAACAATGCATGAGGTCTCCAGGGATTTAATGATTATTTGGTTTTTGTTTTGGAGGAATGTAAATCCAAACTGAATCTGAAAAGGTTTTCCAGGTTTGTTTGTGTGTGTCCAGGTTATGTTTGATTTCTGGTTTCAAAGAGGGCTGCAGGGGAACAAACATGTCACAAGTAAGTCAGTGTTTAATCCTACAGATCAACACATCTTCACAGTGAAATAAATATGTATATATAATATATGTTGTTGTTCTCAGGCTCCAACAACGCTCACATGAACTGTACAAAAGAAAATCACACAATATGAGAAAAAGAAAATAAGACATATTTAGTGCAGAAGTTAAAATGTAATATATATAATAATGATGGTGATGACGTGAATAAACTGTGATGTAGACAGGTTGTGCAGTAATGTAGTAAATGTATAAAGTATAAAGATATATGTATACTGCCATGTGTGCAGGTAAGTAGATGGGCTAATATGTACACAGTGTGTGTGTGTATACATTTTCATTTTCCTAATGATTTAATTAGCTTGTATAATTTCTAATGTAATCATTTGAGACACCTTTTAACAACAAAATAAAGCTAAAAATAACAAATAAATTACATTCATTTTGATATATGTTCACAATATGTAGATCGAATCATTGTTATGACTATTGGTTGATTAAATGTTATCATATTTGTCTCTACGCCTCAAACGTTTGTTTTGAGTATCGTTTCTCTAATCTTGGTCTTAAAAAATGTATCAGATGTTACGTAAAGTGCTCTTTATGAATTCAATCCTTCATAAATTCCTATTTGTTTTTACTTTTTGATTAACTGGCAAAAGTACACCTGAATGCAACTCCCTTAGCCAGGAGCCGAAAGAAGTTAGAATATCGGACTTTTCATAAGCGGTGCTGAACGCAGCACCGCTCCCTCGCCCCAAACCGTGAGCGGACCAGCCAATAAGCGGCGGGCGATCCTGGAATTAACCAATGGCGTGTCCGGAGCGGCGTGTAAGTGGGCGGGCCTTGCTATGCAGCAGGCTGCTCTGTGCCTGTCTAACAATAGCCTGGGATCGGCAAGTTTACTGTTAAAAAAACCATCCAGGAGGGCGACAGAGCGGAGCAGAGCCGAGCAGAGCCGAGAGCACAGCAGAGTTGGCCGAATACATGAGACGGTGTGTGCCGGTGTCGGAAATTATCATCAAACATTGTGGGATTTTACATTTGCAACCGGACAAGTGGTGAGTGCGCCTTTCTACTTTATTTCTAAACCTCAAATGTAGCCCTTCATCTCCATTCCCAGCCAGGCATGGTGCGCTGTGAATAAGGGGCTCATTTGCCCGTGAATAGGAAGGGGTTAATGGTTACTGTAGGCTGGGAGCACACACTATTATTCCCTTATTCTTTATCTACATCCACGCATTAACGCCCCGGACCCCGCAGGCCCTTCAACCCGCACACAGTGGATGTAAAGTCAGCCACGATGAGGTTATTACAGTCGGAGGTGGATGGTGCAATTCTTTTTTTTATTACACCGGTTTCCTCCCAGTTTTCCAGCTGGCTGGGACAACATGGGAGTTGTTTCTGGCGAACTGAGAACACGACAGGGCGAGAATCGAATGAATGAATGAATGAATGAATGAATGCATGCATGGAAGAAATCCTGCCAGTTTCCACCATCACATCTCCAATCTACGTCAAAGGATACCTCTGACATGATTCATCAGACAGTCCATGCGGTGCCCAAAGCCCTTTATTGCAGACAGATACTCCCACTGTAAAACCTCTGAAGCATCCTGATTTAAAGTGTATTCTGGAGGGTGATTTTTAAATCCTTTATCAACCAGACAGAGTTGTTAGAAAGCAGAGATGTGTGTAATAATCCTAACATGTGACTGTACACTTTTACAAGGACCTCATTGTGCAGATTCACACATGCATCTCCAGTTGCTGCAAACTTTCTACTAGTTTTTTTTCTGATAAGTGTTCAGGAATGTTTCTGAAACGTGCTGGAGCTCCTGTTTCCACACGGCTCAGCAGAGATCAGTGCACTCCTCCTGATCCTGGAGAGTTCAGTCAGTATTTATGTGTCAGTAGATTGTGTGTGTGTGTGTGTGTGTGTGTGTGTGTGTGTGTTCATCTGCTGCATCTTATTGATCACAGACAGGCAGACAGGGCACTCTAACTTCTCATTACTGCCTACTAACCCTTCAAACCCGTTTCTTTGTACAGTTCAGCCTTTCTCTGGCTGACGCTGCCCTTTGCTCCCACTTGTAAAAAGTTTCCCTTTCCTCTGAGAAGCTGATTACGTGTTGGTGGTTCACCCCTCAGCTGTTTGATTTAATGTCACTTCCCCTCACGTGCTTCGTGTGGTTTGGCTGTCACACCTGTATGAGGGCAGAGGGGATTATTTTCTGTCAGTTAAATGACTGATAATTATCATGTTGTTTACCGGCTCCCTTCTTGGACCCTGAGAGTTCCCGCACCTCAGTTTGGAAACCCTCTGCTGCAGGTCACAACGTGTGAATGCAGCCTAGTTGAACTTTTAAGGGTGATTAGTTCAAATACAAACTAGGACCCCGACTCAAACCGAAGGCAGTAAAAGTAGCGTCTAGTAGAATATTTCATTTATTTATTTAATGTCTTTAAGTCTTTGATGGTTCTCACAGATAAATGAATTACAATAATGATGTAGGTTTAATTCAAATTTCCAAGATAGTCCTGCAATAAATGGACATTTGAATCTTGATATTAGACCTGGAACAATTAGTCAGTCAAACTATTGATAACTGATTAATCGTTTTCAAGCGAAAAGCTGCTCACTGTTGAAGTTTTCTGTCTAATTTCATTGTAAACTGAATATCTTTTGTGTTTGGGCCGTTGGTCAGACACAATAAGACATTTGAAGACGTCACTTTGCACTCATGGAAATTGTGATGGACTTTTTACAATCTTCAAGTTTTTATATGGACCAAATGATTAATTCAGATAATAACCAGATTAATCAATAACAGAAATAATCATTAGCTGCTCGACTACTTCCAATAAGCTTTTCAGAGGCGTTTAAATGAGTAAAAATCCACTATATTGTCTACTCAGTGTTTACGCTGTATCATAGTTAATGACACTTCAAACTGCAGAATAACATTATTTTTAAATATTGTTCATGTATCTGTAGTTCTTTTTAGAACTGGGACCTCCGTCAGAATTGAAATAAGTTTTTGATGGATAGACGGTGGGTCAGGCGTCGGTGAAGATGTCTCAAAACAAGCAAAGCAAATGAAAAGGTGAATAAGCAGAACGCAGGTGTATCAGAGCGCGACTACCTGCAAGTGTTTCTGTGTTCACACTCTAAAAGACAAAGTGGACTTCCTGGTTTGGCCGAGCGGCAGCGAGTTGAACCCATGCATTGGGGTTGTGGTTTGAAGGGCAGTGGCGGCAAAGCAGTCGCCGTGTAGACCTGGGCGTGGCACAATGAGTGTTTTATGGCCGCGTGTAAAGCACAAGGCCACCCAGTTGTCGCTTTGACACCTCGACTGCATGACGGAGAGAGAGAGGAAGGCTGGGAGGAGTTAATGACCCATTTGGCTCCTGTGGCTTTGGGCTCGGCTACTTCAGGAGAACGAGGACTCTGTGTGTGTGTGTGTGTGTGTGTGTGTGTGTGTGTGTGTGTGTGTGTTTTCCTTTCAGCCAGTCTTTGGGCCTTGTCTCACCTGTCATTGAAGTTATTTTTAACCCTGAGACAGTTTGTTAGGGCTCTGAGTGAATTAGACCTGCTGACCTACAATACGAGCTACTTACTGGCAGACGCACTCGCACAGAAACATACAACGCGCTTAACTCCCATATTATTTCAGTCATTTATGTTATTTTTAGTGTCCTAACATATGCAGATGAGATGGGACGAATCAGTTGTTTCTATTGCTGTATTTAGCCCATGTGGTACATTCAGTATCAAGAAGAACAAATGCTAAATCAGGTTGCTGTAAACTCCTGTAAAACCAGCTTTTATACAGACAAAGCAAACAAAATATAGCATATTATCTATCTATATATATATATCTATATATCTATCTATATATATATATATCTATATATATATATATATATATATATATATATACACTACCGTTCAAAAGTTTGGGGTCACCCAAACAATTTTGTGTTTT